>VZTL01009516.1:341-17148 GCA_013400535.1 Scopus umbretta
CGTATTTCTCCAATAAGACGTATTCTTCTAGAGAGAGACTGTCAAACTCTAACAATAGAAAAGGCATAATTACACAAAGAAGTAATTAGATTGGAATGATTACCACAAAATTATAGCTATGAAAGGCAAGACAATGAAAAGTGCAGGGAAAAATTATTTGGATCAATATAATGGTTTTTAAAATTTAATAAACTGGCACCTCTTTGAACAGTTGAGCCATTATATTCATTCTTTTTTCCATTGCTTGCACATCCAGATTACCCAGAAGCCCACACTGCCTTTATTTTTGGCAGCAATGCTAAACCAATCAGGTATTTGTTACTTTAAGAGGCTTACATTTTGTCTCGGCTATGATTACACTCTATCAAACTGTATCACATGTTTGTGGTGTTGCTTCCTTCTTGGCAAGCTGAAGATGCTGCCATTTAGTGAGTTCCTAATAAGTAGTAAACCTCCTAAACCTTTTTATTCCCTGCTTGACAATTTACATGAAATTATCATGTAGTAGTTCTGTAACGCAGATTTTAAACCTATTTTAATGCAAATTAGGGCTATTACCTAATACCTAGACATGTTCAACTTAAATAGTATTATTCAGATTAGAGATTTGATTGTCATGTTCATTATCTACCTCTCATTGCTAGGCTTGCATATATTTTCATTTGACCTCTTCTGTTTGTTTGTTTCTGGACTTAATGGAAAATATCACCTTTAATTATGTGAATGGATTTTATTATCATCAATAATGTCTCTGTGGTGAGCTATTATAAAGTATTCACTCACGTGAATCTCACTGTGGAAGTGGCACCCTCTTTCTTTAGCACGCTAGCAAAATTCACCTTTACTTCCTAAACCAAATAGTGTATAAAAATGTAATAACTGCAGCACGCTGTTTGCTTTGGATGTTTCACTCCGTTTGGTCAGTTACCCGTTTATATGTGCAGCTGCATTTTCTTCCTCACATTCAGAAGCACAATGCTGACCTCACTGAAATTTTGAATGACATTTAGAAAAATGATAAGCATGGCTTTCACTGGAACAACAAATATCCTGGAAAAAATTCTGTCAAAAGAAACTGATATGTAGGTCCTCAACCGCTTGACATTGTCTCTCTAACAACTAATCTTTTTGATAGAGGGTCTCAAAACTGTATAATTACTCCAGTTAATGGATTAATTGTTCACATTCAGAATAAGGATTTCTAGCATGAAAGCCAGCTAAATAGAAACATGAAATCTAGGCTTATTGGCTTTGACACAGAACAATCATTACAATTTCACTGTGTAGTCATCAGAACGGCTCTCCCTGCAAGGATCTCTTGCAGCAGTGATTTCTGGAGGGTTGACTTGCATACCTCCAGAGCAGTAAAAGAGTTGATACAGTTGTGCAGCTATTGGTTCCACATTCAAAAATATTTTTTTAGGGTCCTAAACATTTCCCGTACTTGCTATTAATCTGAGATGGCGTTATCTGAGAAAAAAAGTTCTGCTCAAGGATGATTAATATGTAAAGCCATATATCTCCACAGTTTAATAGTTTTATGCGAGTTTTATAGAGCAATGCAAGTCAAAATTCAGCATGTGATTTGCATCTACAAACCTCTGCTGTTACAGAATTCTGGTTAACTCCTTACAAGACCAAGTGGTAAACAATCCCTTTACAATCCCTTCTGGAACATTTCTGTAAAGGACATCTCATTATATTAAGCCAACTTGGCAGAGGCATAGATATCGTTGAGCATTTATTAAAGTGCCTCCTACATTGCTATAGCTGTGCAAAATCTAATTAGAATGGAAGCCAATGTATATAGCCTTATAAATAAAATAAAGTCTTGCAGCAGAGACCTGCTGTCTTTGCACATAATCAGAGCGATCATCTATACAGCAGATGGCTACTTAGCCCGTTGGCTAAGGGTTACAGTACATTTACATTTGTAAAAATGGCTGAGAGTTTGTTAAAATCCTTTCAAATAACTGATTTTTCATGATGTACTTGCCCAGTAACATAACTTTAAAGACAGTTTATTGGCTAATTGAAAAGATCGAAAAGGAAATCAAACTGGCTAATTAAGGGGCTGTTGTAAAAACACCTTTTTATCTGTTTCCATTTAATATTCCTTGATTTTTACTATCCTGAAAAAATAATGTCACTTCACTGAACATAAAGCTTAACTGGCACTGCTGCTGTGGATAATCTCCCAGACATTTAACAGCTTTTTAGCCATGTGAACAATGCCTATACTGTTAGAAAACAGCTTTTATCCTGATGCATATGAATTTACAGGGAAATAAAAGGGAAATGTGTATCTTGGGAAGTTAAGGGCAAGCATCTGGTAGTCCCAGAAAATACATAATTGTTTATATTTGTAGCCAAGTTATATTGGAAGTTATCTTCAAATAACAACAATAAAAAATAACACTAAACATAGATTCATGCATTTATATTCTTTCTACATATAAACAGAGTACAGGAAGGTTGTGGATAGCTCTATAATTAAGTGGTTTCAGCACTTCAGTTAAAAGGGACTCTATCTGTTGATACACATGAAAATTACCATGTATCCTTCCCAAAATTATTACACTGACTCATTAGGAAATGAATTAGTACAGAATGAATCAGAAATCTGCTAATTCTTTTAGGAATTACAATTAATTAAAATTTATAAATTTAAGATACTTAACACTCAATGCCAGACTAATCTTAGTAACAATAGCATTGAATCTTCAGGCTTCTGATATAGTTAAAATAGAGAAATATTACAGATAGGCTACATTTCAATTTTTCAGAGTTAAGGTCATTTTTACTTCCATTCTTTTTTATTCGTTGTAACAAAAAGTTATTTATTCACTGCACTCTAAAGGAGAAATAGTTGACTTCAAATCACACTGTGAAGAACAGCCTCTCGTGATTGTCATCTCTTATTCTTCCCCAGTGGTTCTGAAACCAAAGCTGAGCTCCACTTCGTCCCACTCAGAGAAAGACTGAATGGCATCCTCCACACCCTCACACTCAGGAGACCACTGTGCTTCCTATGTGTATCTCAGTTAGGATTAAATTCACACTGTGCTTTCAGCTCAGCATCACGCCTAAGTTAAACCCAAGACTGCACAGAAAAAAAATCTTACAAGATATAAGTAATGTATCTCCTAGTTATCTCCACTTCTGAACATGGTAGACACAGATATAGGTGCAATTCCTTGGCCTGAAAGTGCAATGTAGATCTTAAATTGCTTTGTAGTACCATATTGTGGCAAATGTGCAGCATATAAGATTGTGATTTCTTTCTGGGAGGGTCCTGGAGTTGTGTGCAGCAGTGTACTGTGCTGTAGGTAGACTGCCATGCTCGTCACATGATGGGGTAACGTATGTGGATGCACAGTGTGTAGATTATACACCACTCTTTAGATTGTGGCCTGTGCTCCACTGAGCAGTACAGATACAGCTTTTGACAACACAAGGCACCTCTGACTGATCACTCTGAAAGGAGTCCTTTCTTGTGCAAAGAACCATTTTTGAGATGATAACCGCAAAAATGGACTATTCATTTTAAATCTATGATTTCTGAATAGCTATCCACTGAACCTTATTATCACATCTGGGGTGGAGGAGGGGGAGAGGATGGTGTACATACACTGGCAAAAATGAATGAAGCAAGTGAGAGAAGCAGAAGAGCATTTGCACAGGAAATGTAAGAAACTGTGTGTATTTGCGAAGATATGTTTGTACAGGTATATGTTCAGGTATACAAATTAAAGAAAGCCAGAAGGGGCAAAAGCCAGGAGCATTTTAAAGCACAGGAGAAAGAGAAAAACTAGCCTGGCAAAATCCAGTTAAAATGGCTAGTTTGCGCTGGCAACTTTGTGCAGGGATAACAAAATTAGAATGTATTGTTCAATCCACAATGCTAAAAAGTTGATGAAAGATTGATACTTCTTATTTCAAATTATTGAAAATATCAGTGGTCACACTGTGTTCGGTCTTGCATGTTATTTTGTCCTTAGGGACACCATTTTTCACCTAGGAAGAATGAAAGGAACTCCCTCACAAGAAATTGTGCTAAAGTGAAAGGTGGGGCGAAAGTACATGTCTATGATTTGGAGTAAAAGACACTGCTGGGATGTTATAAGTGTTTTTAAACATGTATTATGACCCAAAAAAATATTTTTTAAGACTAAGCTTAGTAGCACTCCAAACAAATCAAGTTAGAAATATGGTCTAAAGTTTCTGAAATTACCTGGCACTATAAAAAATTTTTCAAATGAAGAAGAATGAAGAATTTGTGTATCTTCACAAATGAATGATGAAATTCTTCATCAGTGGAACCATACAGAAGCAATATTTGCATGTTACTTTTTGACTAAATTATATGTTTCCTTATGTGATTTTTCAGGATTTATACTTGTTTTCTTTCAATAGCAGTATTTACCTCTTGGTGATGCTACCTTTTCTGGTACTTGAGATAAATGAGAACGGAGAAGAACATCCCACTTTACCTGCAGTGCAACAGGAATTTTTGTTTTTTCTAAGGCAAATAAAGTTTAAATAAAATTAAAATATTTTTCCTTCAAATCCCAGAAGACTTTTTTAATTGAACTTGATCTGTCCTTATTTTTAGGTTCTAAAACACTTGAATAAACTTCCTTTCCCTGCCTACCAGCCTAAAACTGGCATTTGTTTTAGACTTGAAACTAGGTCAGGAACTGACAAAATACAGTGATAGGATTACTTTTTTAGCAGTGTCAGTTCGAATTCTTTTTAGCTGCTGGGGATCTTTCTATGCTGAGGGCAACTGCACAGGCATCCTGTACTTTCAGTTCCTGTGTGCAGTGGTGCTGGGCATGGTGCTGGTGTATGAGCCCCTGACATCCTTGATTAGTGCAAGAGGAAAACAAATGAGACAGATGTTACAGAGGTGATGCTTGGTCAGGTTCTGGTGGGGATGGAAGAGCTTCCCCATGGAAAAGCAGACCCTTCCCTGTAGTATTTCCAAATACTTGGAATTCCAAAAGAAAACCTAATCAAGCCTCTCCTCTTCCTTAAATTAATCTTTTCATGTATGCCTATACCTCAGACTAAACCTGCTTCTAAATCACTTTTCCATGTTTCCTCCCTTAATATTTCTAAATGGATTCCTTGCCTCTGAGAATCTCAGTGGAGAACAAACTGCAAATCATCACGACTATTCCAGGCTGATCTTCATTTGCCAGCTTTCTTCAACTCTGGGGTACTTCTTAAAGTAAATCCCTTTAGATATTGCTGGAAAAATAATTCTTTGTAAAGTTTCATTATTAGTAGTTCTTTGTCCATCAAGGTGAGCAGTCTATCTGTGGTATTTTTTTCTATGCAATTGTTCATTTTAAAAGATTTTAATGTATCAAGTTGAGATTTACTCAAAATATTTTTAAGTCTAAAAGCCTGTCATAACTCTTGACTGCAGTCAGTGAATTACAATAATTAATAGGCTAGTCACTTCTCATGTTTCACAGACTAGTGATAAACAACTTGTAGGATTTCAGATTTTTTGGTAGTTACGCGCACATGAGCAAACACCTGAGGCATTAGTGTCTCATAATATCTTAAGAACAATTACTTGCTGTGTGAGAATGACATTGTGTCAATGGTTCTTCCATTAAGCTAACTTCCTGTCTTGTTAATGACATGATCTTTTTTTAAGATCTTGACATCATTACAGTATGTCACTGCAAAAGATAATCTTTGATGTTTTTAAATACCAGAGGAATAAACACATATTTCCAGTGGTGATAACTTAGGATTCAAAACTTTATTCTTCTCATAAGACCTTGAGCTCTCCGTAAGACAGATGCAAACAGAAGCAGAACATCACTGAGTGCAACTTGAAATTCCAATAATAAAACCAGAATGTTTCATCTCCTGTAAAGGTTATTTATTTAATATTTTGAGGTATTCCTGTTGTCTAAGACAATATTATAGTATGCATGGTGTATACATACTACATATTTTCCCTGAATACAGGAAAATACTGTACCTTTAAAGTATAGCAATTCCCTGAACATATTAATTATCTCCAAAACCACAACCTGCAAGGCTTTCGTCCTGAAAATTATTTGATTAAGTAAATGTAATTTGGAGCATTTAAAATTGTATGTGCATTAGAAAAGCATGTTTGTCTGTTTGTTTGTTTTTCCTGGTGTTTCTGGCAGAAGTCATGATAATTTTCATGATTATTCTAGCATGTAATCACATATATGCCATTGAATGTCATGTGTCAAATGTCTAATAATCTGATCCAATGTGTGTTGAAACTATTATGAAGGTTCTTATTAATTTCACTGAACATTACACTTGATCTCATCTGTAAAACAGGAATAAAACTAATTTTTACATTTGCAGAATATGAAAGTTTGAATGGCATGGTGAATAGTGTATCTGAAATTACTTGATCTCTTCCTGTTTTTCCACCACCTCTGCATTAAGCAACATAAAAAAGCCTTAAAAGAACAGAGAGGAGGTAGAGGACAGTTCTTATGCAGCTTAGAAATAAGATCTCCTTTTTCTTGGCGATTTCTTATAGATGTATGTAATTCAGATTTTTAATGCAAAGTTCTGCCTGTCTGACTTGGTATTGTATGTCTATGACCTCGAGCCATTAAGAGATATCATATAGCTACTGTGCATTGGAAAGAAATGAGAACCCATTAGAAGGAAACAAAATATATACTGTTGTAATTGACTGAAATGTGATGCTCTTGCCATATTAAAAATGAAGCAAAAAATCAAAACCAGAGACAGAAATAACGAGGGGGGTGGGGGAAAGACAGACCACCAGTTATCAATACTGAACCATTACAGTATCTTCTAAGTCTGTTCCAAGTTATTCACACACAGCCTCAACCATGTTTTTGTTAAATAATTGCAAAACTTCAAATTATTTCAAGAAAGGCACAGTCAGGTCTACTTTTCTTCAGGAACATTAGCCCGTTGTTTTCTATAGATTCCTACTGCAACTACCACTTTATTTTGTACATTGAATATTCTGGCTGAGTGACTTGAGGACAATTTAAATTTGCAGGACTGAAACCTTAAGGTACACCTTTGTTTCTGCTTAACATTTCTAAGTTAGATTACACGGTTTGGCAAGTTAGCACAGAAAAGTTCAAATCAACACATTTTACAAGGTACAGTTCTACCACAAGGAGTGGTAGAGCAGAGGAGAGGGAAATCAGGACAATTTCCTGGATTTCTGTCAGTTTACAGAGCTATGTATGATTAAACAATATTAAAATCAATGCTAACATCTATGTTGAACGATGGTATTGCTTATCCATCAGGTCTGGTGTACCTTTTCCACTAAAGGCTGCAAAATCAGAAGTAAAAGACAAGACCAAGACTTCAAAAGAGGAGAAAACTGACAAAAGGGATGCGTAGCAAACTTAGAGCATGATGCTTGAGCATCACTGGTGCTGAGATCTGCTATGAACCTCTAACAACAGGGCAGAACACCTCCAACTGGCCAATAAAGAGATTACTTTACTAACTTGATCCTTAGAGATTTTTTATTCTATCTGGATATCAAACTGTATTCCTTCTATGTATCATAAGTAGAAACAGCTTATTGAGATAAAAAATTACCACCTTCAGACAACTGCATTTTTGTTTACTTCAGTTTCTATCCATAAAACCCATAAAACATGTCTTTTTTTTCAAATTAGTTAATTAAAACATATAATGTCATCTTCCCCCTCTTTTTTACAAATAGATGCAGCTTGTGCTTCTTTAATTATTCTGGTTTTCTAAAAAACTAAGAGAAGATAAAATGTCTTTTTCTTTCCTATAAAAATAGAATCATAGAATCATAGCATTATTAAGGTTGGAAAAGACCTCTAAGATCACCTAGTCCAACNTGTTGAACCTCATACAGTTGGCCTCGGCCCATCGATCCAGCCTGTCCAGATCCCTCTGCAGAGCCTTCCTACCCTCGAGTATGTACCCTCGATCTCAGTATGAAGGAAACACATCACTGAACAGTCAAACTAGACTGGTTTCCTCAGAGTAGATAGCAATATTAACAACAATCTATAGTTCATTGAGATGCTTTTCAGGTTTTGGTTTCAGATACTCCTTGTTCTGCATTTGGGGAAATGGAGATATGGTGATGATGTGACGTTTGAGTTGAACCTCCAGAGCTTTAGAGGAATCTATTTCTTGGCGTATTAATCTTCACATAAATGCTATAATGTTTAGGCTGCAATTAAGAAATGCACATCTTTGTTGCAAACATAAAGATTATCATCCTGACCATTTGACCATCTTTCATCAGCATGCTCAGCATGCTCCACATGGCTTCTTCATATCCACATTCTTTACAATAAATTAGAAACAGCTTTCAGAAAAGATGAATAGGCAGTTTGATCAATTCTACTCACACTCTGCAGCCTTCCCCACTACCTGAGTAAGAAAGAACTCTCTTTAGTCTTGTGTGGATTAAGGAAATTAAAATTTAATTACCATTTAGAAATGCCAATTCCTTCCACATACCAATTGCCAACAAGTAGTTTATTGTTATCGATGACTATTCATACTTTAGAAATCTTGAGTGAATTCCTATCCACTGGAAAGGAAGCTGGTGGTATACGTGTTACACAAAGCAATGGTTATAACCATTTCCACTCTTTCAACCAAATTTGTGTTTTGAATAATGTACAATAAAACTGGAACCTTGTCAGTGTGAACACAACAGCAAATCAAATTTTGGAGATCCCTGGTTGGACTTTTATTGGAGGAAATTGCTGAAAACTGCAGTTGATAAGAAATTAAGAAATAAACAACATAGATGAGCAAGCAAACAAATAGAAGTCATCCTCACAGATGTCACCTAGCTGTTACAACTTTTACAAACCCTTAAAGAATATTTTTAACACCTTCCCATATTTGTTTGTTTTTTTTTTTTCTTTTAGGATACCATGATTACATAATAGCTATTTTTAAAGTTTCCTAACTAAGTCAGTGACAGTCTTTTCACCTGTACCAATGGATTGCAAGGTGGGTGGAAGCAAATTACAATTGAGCTGTTAACGTAAGGCTAGCTTTCACTTCTACTAGGGCTAGTTTTAACTAGGTACCTGTGGTATTTGTAAAGCAAACACAGATATTCCCCAAACATTTGATGTGGAATACAAGTGTTTCCTTTTTTATGTTACACTTTGTCTTTCTAGGCTTCTCAAGACATGCAGACTGACCTAAGGAACTTCTATTTGTAATACAGATTTTCTACTAAAAAACGTACTTCTTTGTGTGGTTTACAGAATATGATTGGCCAGAAAATCAAAGCTACAATTTTGTCAGAATCTTAGGACATCTGTAAGGGTCCTCCCTTTCTTTTTACAAGTAAAAAAGGAAATTCCCTTAGAAATATTTTGTTAAACTAAGAGTTCAATTGAAAATCATTACCTTTAAGGATGAAGTGTTTTAAAAAAAAAAAAAAAAAAAAAGTAAGAAACAATGAAATTAAGCTACAGTCAACCTCAGAAAAAAAAGTCTTTAAAACCAGGCTTTAACTATGACAGAGCTAAACAATCCTGCCAACTTAGACAAATATTTTGACCACACTGCAATGTTAAATGAAATGCTGACCCACACTAAGACAAAGTGGGAAAGATTTTACTACTGTGACTCAGTCTTACATGTCCTCTAGGTCCACAGGCTGCATTACGTGGTTCAGTGCCAAATGGATAGCCATAGCTGTAAACTATCAAGTACAGATGACTGCAACAATACATTTCTGAGACCTGCTTATCTGAAACAGATAATGCAAAAATTGCTCTATTTATCTGAACTGCAGTATATGAGGTGTTTAATATTGCTTATCTTGACTTAAGGCCCATAAATCCACTGTTTTATATGTCAATACTCATATTGCAACCACACTTTCAAGTGTCCTCATTCACACATGGCCTCCTGCAAAAACAATCCTCATCCTTCCAAAATAGGTCAAATAAGAACAAAGTTACCTCTTACAGCTAACATCTGCTCACCCCTTCCAACTTGGTATATTATTACATTATATTACAATAATGATATTGTAGTAAGTTGGTAATTCCTGGTTCAATTACAACCAAGTGTGGCAAGCAACAATGACTCATCATTCCTCTTCATTCCCAGATTTCAAGCAACAATTACTCATCATTCCTCTTCATTCCAAGCTTTCAAGCCATCCATTTATAATTTCTCCTTTCGCGCTGGTCCCCGTAGAGGTCTGTAAGGAAGCTCTCCTAAAGATAAGAATTAGTAGCTGGAAATCTGATATGGGTGTTAATGACTGGAAGGTATAACATAATGGTGGAAAGGGTTAATGCTGTCTCCTTAACCAAGTGATCTCCAGAAATTTTCAGTTTGGCCCAGCTGAAGTGACTGATGACTAGAGAGAAGACATTAGTAAATATCCCCCAGGTATTTGTGTACAGCATCCTTGCTTATACCCCTATACTGTTCAGCTTCAAAAGGGACTTGACAAACTCTTAATCAAGGGATCTTGTATTACCACAAGAACATCAGTGCCAGTGTAAAGAAGAAGGACCACCTCTCTCCACCATACTCTTTCTATCCTGTAATTTTACATCTTTTAGAAACATTTTTGGTAGCTGAATATGGGCATGAAGTAACAGGCCTGAAGAAAAATACTGCCTGAAGATGCCAAATAAATAAATTACTTTGACTCAGAATTTTTAGATCAACAGCTATTTCCCACTTGAGTTCTTTCTTGAAAACTTATTGGATAAAAGCAAGCCATGTACTCTTCCATTCCCCCCACATACACAAAGAAACACAAATAAGAGTTTGAGAGTAACAGAAAATAAGACCAGGACATTCATGGGAGTTCAATGGAAACAGGTAAAGAGGCTTGTCTAGAAACCCTTGCCCAAAGTTAGATCACTGCAAACAGAAAGAAGTTTTTTCACACGCACTATGCATCTGCTTTTCTCCAATACTGTAAGCTCTGTTTGAGTCCAGGCAAATGCAAGAGTGTACTTCCTTGGTAAAGACAACCATGATCACTGTTCAGAAATTCCTCCCAAAACATTCCTAGAATTTTTAAACCCCATTTTAAATATGTGAATACTTGTTATCATCTAGAAAGATCTCTGTATTTTACAGAATAGAAAGATCTCTGTATCTTACAGAATGTCCACATTAGAAAAGTAAATTATAAATTGCCTTCAGCTGGTGAGATTTTTATATGAAATCAGCATAGCTATGCATGATTGCACCACTGAAGGAGTGTTTGTTGACATTGAGACATCATAGTACTGCTTTCATAACCAAACACTTGCACTAAATAAAGAGAAGGTCAACATGCTCTAGTATAGTTATATTTGGATCTACTAATGAACATTTAAGTTCTGATATGTTGTACAGAGGATCTAGATATTTGCAGATTCAAACAATATTCTTATTTATTATTTCATATATGTACATATATTTATAAGCGCATAAGGTTTCAAATCCAGACATTGTGGTAATTTTCTGCATATGTTTATGAAAACTTGCTTTTGTTAAATCAGCTAGTTCAGTTACAAAGTAAACTGGTCTGTGCTTCAGAAAGCCCTTGATAATTTCAAAATCTAGGACCTATGTTTCAAGGACATATCACTAACTACTGAAGCAGAATGAAGCATTCTTGTTGTGAGGAAAATTTCATGGTAAAAATAGCCTTTGAGTAAGTCACACAACGTTAGCAGAATAATTAGTCTTTGACAATTTTCAAGGACAATTCAGAATGACTTATTTTAGAGGCTAGCTTTTTGTTCTTAAATCCAGCATGCAGAGGTATAGAATGACCTGTAAGGCACAGCTTTTATTTCCCTTGTATTGTAACTGAAATCACCTGTACGCTGAACTGTTAGAAAGCTTAGGCAAATACAGTATGTTATATTTACAATGAAAATCCTGAAGATCATTATACAACACCACAATCCAGAAGGTTTAACTCTAATGCACCTTTAATACTGACATGCTCTTGTATCATCCCCTTATTGTGATAACACCTTGGCTATCTTGGCAGAGCCTGTTGCCTTCCTTACCAAAACCAATACCAAAGCTCTCTGAATATGTTATGTGTATTAAAAATTTACTGCAGGGGAGCCACATAAACTGCATCCAAATCTGAAAGTTAAACTATAGCTGACTTTGCTGGACTGCCAGGCACTTTAAGCAGAAACATCACTTCAGGTGTTACAGATTATTCCACCTGGGAATAGCAAAGAAGTAGCAGATGCTCTCCAGTACTTCAGAGATGTATTCTATTTGAGGTCATTCACTGAAAAATGATGCTTCCTCTTGCTCTGAAAGTTATGAAAATTCTTCCCTACCTTCCTGAATCAGGACCTTAATAATGATGAAAATACACAAATACCCACAACACAAAGGACATCAATCCTTCCTGCTAAGGACGTTCCAGAGTCTACTCTGGCTGCTCTGGGTTTCTCTGAAAGAAATGATAACGCACAGGTACACCATTTCTGTTAGCAGCATCAAGAGGGATGAGTCTGTCTGCCCTTAGGCTTTACTTTGGGACTACTTGTAGAGACTATTTGATGAGGAATTAAATGAAAAAAAAATGTCTTTGTCTCAAAAACTACTGGCTTATTGGAAAGAATTTAGCCACTTTGCTGCAAGACATTCCATATATCCTGGCACTTCACTGGGGAAGGGCAATGCCACATGTCCTTTTTTTGCCCATTTTTTCTTGGAGCTAAGAAGCAATACCTTACACTGTGCGTCCTCACAGCCTCAAAGCCAGTGCAGCTATTCTTAGAGGTGTTCCCCTAAAGAACATGTTATGGCCCTGTTTCCCACAGGTATGCAGTTGGGAAAGTGGCCTTGGTCACTTGCAAAAAGGACTGGCAAGTACTTTCCAACAGTCATGATTTCTAGCTGCTCTGTCCCAGTACAAGTGAGGTCCTGATATTTATCCTGAGGACCAGGCTTAAGCACACCAGGTTCCAGAAGCATAAGGCTATCTTTTCACCCCTCTAGCTCTGAACTGTACTTCGTGCAGAGCTAGGAGAATCTGAGTCACAGATTTTATACCATGGCATGCCAGGGGGACTTGTTATTTCACTTGTTTGCTCTCAGTGGCAGCATGATGCAACTTGGCATGCAAAAATATGTGCAATGTCACACTGGCCAGGAACGTAACACATATCACCCTTGGGTGAATCTGAAAGCCAATGCTTTTCTCATTAAATGCATCAGGCAACTTTTGCCCCTCATTTGCACCAGCAAAACTCCATGCTTTTCACCAAAGTTCTTTTTGGATGTGTGTGTGGGAGTGCAGGTAAGAAGACAAACTGAGATTTGATAAAATTTTTCAGCTCATTAGGTTCCAGGTTTTCTCAGAAAATTGGGAATTCTGCTCACACACTTAACTATGATGATCTGCAAGGCTCATATTTAACTTCAATGATTTTTATGCAGTGCAAATTACTTACAGATTGGGGAGATAATGAATCAGTGTTTTGAACTGTTGCGTCTGTGTTTTTCCTGTAGAGTTGATGGGTACTGGTTTTCACAGCCTTACAACCTACACTTTGTTACGTCAGGCGCTATTATGAGCCTGGACAGCAGCTCATACTTTTTGGTTTTTATAATGCATAAAACTTGCAAGGCTCTACTGCTACTACTAATAAGCAGCTTCATAAAATAAAATGACACAGATGAAGTTAAAATTATGTCCTCTTTCAGAAATTATCAAGCACTCCCTCTAACAAAAAATAAGTTCAACAAATTCAGGGGAACCATTAATGCTTCTATAATGCTTTTCAAATATTTTTATATTAAACCTTTTAAATTATATGCAATAAAAGTATATGTTAAAAAGTAACTGAGAGAACACCTCTGGTTATAGAAAAAGGTTCAGTTTTGAAAGCATATTGAGATATTTTATTGTGGCCAGCATTAAACTGGACTAATTTTTTACTTTCTAATATTATACAGCTGTATATAATTTCCAGGTTCTAAGAAGAGGTACTGAGATACTTATTTTGGCTTTGGTGAACTCTCCATGAATAAGCTCCAAGAGAAGCTTGGGGCTTGCTTCCTGAGCTGTGTAAAAACCTCTGTATTGCCACTGTGCTGGGAAAGCTTTTCTCCTATTTTTGTACACACCACAATCTGCTGGCTTCTCGTGACATATGCAGATACTTGTGTAACACAAATGTAATATGTAGCTTAATACATTGGAAACAAACAAGACTGTGCAATTTCATTCTTGCTTCATTTTCTTTTGCTAGCAATGGGGTTGCTTTCAGAGTCATGAGGAGCACGAGTAGCATGAGTAGCAACAGAAGATAGACGAAATAGGCCAAATAACCATCATTCCCTTTTTGAAAGGTCTTGTATAGAATCATAGAATCATAGAATCGTTAAGGTTGGAAAAGACCTCTGAGATCATCTAGTCTAACCGTCAACCCAACACCACCATATCTGAAGTTCCTAGTTCAGAACTTAAGAAATAAGGGTCCTGAGGTCAGTATTTACTTGGAGTCAAAAGAAATTTAACTGAGGACTGTGGAAGAGCAGCACAGGACCTGCAGCTGATGTTAAAAAATAGTGTCCATATTGAAGGCAGTCTTTCTCTCTGAGCATGAGAGGCACAGGAAAATACTTTTCAAAACCTCTGAGATTATGATGGCTTGGCTTTTGTAATTTTTGTTTCATTTCTTTATTTTTAAGAGTAAATAGAATAGTATTAAAGCATGATAAAAATGGAGTATTAACCAAGCACAGAGCCTCCATCCAATTCATGCATCATCCATGGCATTACAGCTATCACAAGATTCTTAGTTTCGAACATAAACAGCTGTGGCACTGCTTTCTTTCTCAGAATTGATGAAAAATTCATAGAAAGACTGCCTAAGTATCATCTTCTCACTTTTATTTAGCCATCGAAAATATAACTTTCATTTCTTTTCTTCACATGTATTTGCTTTCTTCTTGTATTTTCCCCTGATACATCATTCCATTCTGATTAGACTTTTTTCACGTTTTAGCTGCTATCAATTTCATCTCTCATAAGATAGCTCCAAAGCAATTTCATCTTCTTCATAGCTTTATTCCCACCTCATTCAGGAAAGTGCACACCACTGAGATGAGCGTAAGCTGGTCACATTACACAGTCAGCGACAAGCTCTGCACTGTCAAGCGCTCATTAATCAGGCTTCCTCTTGATCACTTTTTATCCAGATGGGACAGTTCAATAGAGAGTGTTGGACTGATGACCTTCAATATCAGCGGTTCCTCTGCACAGAGTTCAGCTTTACTTTAGCATTCCGCATCTCTTCTTGACAAAAAGCACTCCTAAAAATGTTTAAACTACTTCTTATCTAATCTACTTGAGGTTCTTGTTATTTGAAAAGGTAAACCAAAGGAAGGAAATGTGTCTGTTCAGAGCCAAAAGTCCAAACTAAGGCTGGTGAAGGAAAGTTGGGTTTTCTTAATCCCGTACTTCATAGGGAACATGAAAAAATATTTTCCACTACGAGCTTCTTTCAGCCAGGAGCTTTTTCCATATGTGTATCAATACTTGTTCTCCCTCAGACATTCAAGCACAGAAAAAATGGGTTTTGTACAATTCACATTCACTATTACCAGAAGTAATATGAAGACATAACATCGAGTTAGAAATTTTGCCCCTGTGAGTTTGATACCATCTCAAAGAAAATGTATTTTATACAGAGGCAGGAACTTAATTCTCCCTAAAACAAGGAAACAGGAGCACTGTGATCTCTTCAGTCATTAGCAGTGTCAGGAACACTACCAGCAGAACAACAGTGGAATCTACGGACTGACTATTTGGGTTCTTTCACTGGTTGATTAATCTTTCTCTAACACCTAATACACAGTCTTCACTTTCATTTTCAAATAAGCAAAAAATTGAGCTCATTTTAGGACAAGGACGATAAGGGAATATTACTGAATTTGCCTCCTAGTGATTGATACCTTGCCAGATAAAGAAATAAAACTTGGTATCTGCTTTCTAAATACTCCGCAAAAGCCTTCATTATGAAGGAGAAACTATGAAGGATTTGAAACAATGGGCAAGGCTTTATCTTTATGCCGGGAAGTATGGCCTGAGGGAGTATAATGAGTTGTGGATTTGTTTGATGGTTCCTAATATAAAAAAATATCTACTATTTTCAGTGGAAATCCTATTACAAACTGTGGCTGTTAGTTGCTCACAGGCACACATTAACTAATACTGCTACGTCTGTGTGTGGTGGAATTTTTGTGTGCTGTCATGATACAAGTATGCATGCTTTACACTGATTGCATTACCTACCATATTGTCTTCTTCAGAACATAGCTGCATAATCTGCAATAATTCGTTGTCAAGTATTTCCCTTCCAGTAGCTAAACTGAACTGTTGCATTACTGCTTTGGGAATTCAGAGGGAGAGGCGACACTGGATTGATTTTTCTTTTCTTAAATGGTATGAACAAATTATTCTTAATGGTAAGAACAAATCATGGGATGTGGAAATGGTAAAACCGGTACTCCTGACAAACTCTTTGCACTACTAAAACCGTCCTCTTGGCCCATCACCCAGAGCACGAGGCCCTGATTCTCAAGTGTGCCATGGAACATGCTCTCATGGGAAAGCAAAAGAGAAGAATCTAGAGTTAGTCTTTTTCTTTAGCAAGAAAGGCTAAATAATAATAAAATTAAAATAGCATTTTGGCTGTTTTACATTTTATATGGTTGTACCATGTTTCAGATTTATATTTCATGTAGTTCAAGGCATATACGCTGAGGCCAGTTGTATGAGGTT
>VZTL01009519.1:0-10824 GCA_013400535.1 Scopus umbretta
TGCTGTTATCCAGTAGTTAATGGTGAGTGCAAGTTATATCAGCAAATGTTGTTGGAGTGCATGGAATGCTAAAATAACTTCCTGTTTAAAAATTTTGCAGGTAGTATCATTAGATGGATTTGCCTTTCTCCCAAATGGTAATTTTTTTCATCTACAAGACATGTGACATAGGTCAGTAACTGAGCCCTGACCACTTCTCCTGTATGTTTAGGAGTTGCTCTTTACATTGAGCGTGTGTTCCTGAACTGCAGCTCAGCCCCCGGCTCCATTGCAGAACGTGTTCACCAGAGAACAAGAAGACTGTGCATGCCTAGGGATGCCAGGTGCACTTTCATTAAAAGCCTATGTGAAGGAGTAGGGTATGGACAGTAATGGCATGAAAGGGTGAAGAGGGACCGGTGATGCTCGCGGTCCTCGGGAACTGAAAGGAGGCACAGGGATAGAAATTCAGGGTGCGAATATGTTGCCATGCCAACCAAGTAGTTTCTCTAACAGGAGGAAACTGGTAATGAACAACTGCTGAGCGGCAATTTTAAGAGAAAAATATGCCCTGTGAAAAACCAAAAGGTTACGTTTCTGATAATTGACCTTCGCCACCCCCCCTATGAAACCCTGCGCTGGCAATCTCTCTGTCGGAGCTTCCCGCCGTCCTGTACCAGACCCTGCTGTGCCCATCTGCTGACCTGGGAAGTGCTCGCCCGTGGTGCCGTGGTGGGCGCCAGAGCCGAGCCCGCAGCCGCAGGATGACCCGAGCTCTGCGTGGATCGTTCCTTAAGCAGCTGCGAAAGCCAGATGAGGGTTTCACAAGTCTGTCTTCTCTAGTAACTGGTTTGAGTCTTACCTTTAAATCCCTGACTAGCATACTTACTTTTTGTCTTCCTTGTCTCTTCTAATACAATGTGAAAACACTGGGGAGAATTTTTTTAACACTGGCAGTTCTTACAAATGCTTCTTGCTAAACCTTGATTAGCCAGCTGTCCTGGAAGTTGGACGTGGGCTATTTGCTTTTGGTCTGTAGCTCTGTAAAACCTTCTGACTTTAAAAAAGGAGGAGAAAAAGAAGTCGGTGAAGCTTCATCTGAAGTGCGGAGTTTTTGTCTTGCTTGTGCGTTGCAGGAGGAATTAGTAGCGCAAGGCAGTTGGATTGCTTTACCTCCAATGCCCTTAAAGCAGTGTTCATCTTGGACTGTGAGCTGTGTTGAGAGCGGTACTCCCACTCTTACGGCTTGTGCACTTAGACTATGAGCCGCCTCTGGGATCGGGAACAGCCAAGTGGTGTTAGTAGCGAATATCTCTGGATAAATCAGCCCCTGCTGAGTTCTGCGCTGCTGCAGCTCGGAAGGTCTTCCGTGTGCCACCGGGCCCCTGCCCTTGCTCAGGTGGCTTGTGCTCCTCTGCTGCCTCCCTTCAATTCCCTGCTCCTTCTGCTTCTTCTCTTGCAGACATGCAAACCCCAGGGCAGCAGCTAACAAGGTTCTTCCACCTGTCTGTGCTGGTGTTTCAAATGATGACCTCTGCTTTTTCTGGCAGGGTGAGGTGTTGCTTTAGCAAACTGGCCAAGTGCAAAAGTGTGGTGGCTTCTCTAGACTTGCACTACCAGAAAGGCAAGATGAGTGCTCACCAGTGTTAACAAGATTTAATACTCCTTGTAGTAATAATCTTACCATTAGTTGTAGTGGAGGCTAGGTCAGGCATTGGAAGAGGTGGTCCCATTCCTTTGCTCTTCCAACCCCCTTCCTTCCCCGACTTCTCAACTGCCATCCCTGAGCCGACGCTGGTACCTTGTGGGATCACTCGGTGAGCCAGTTCAGCTTGCCAGTGTGGCATAAAAATAGCCCGGGAGGAAAGAATGGCAATAATTTAGGGTTTCTGAGGAGTCAGGCAAATGCCAAAGCAGACTCAAAGCAGAAGGGACATGCAGGGAAGGAGAAGACTGGCAATAAATGCTTGGATATGTGCTACGCTAACTCATGGGTCATGCTTTTAGTCATGCCACGTGGATGAAACATGGTTTAGGCTTTGCCATGCGGTTTGCAGGTGCTAAATGACTGAACAAGGCAGGTATCTTGACTCCAGCAAAGGGCAGCTAAGTGACATTACATGAAGTAAGAGCTGCACGACAGTGCAGCCTGCACTGGTCGTTCTGATATGGAGATTTCCCTGCAACCCTGTTTTTCTGATGGAATCTGTTCCTGGGTTTTTTTGTTTTGTTTTTAAAGCTGTTCTTCTGCACCTGAGGGATTGTGCATGCAAAAGAGCAGCAGTTTTCAAAAACCATGGAGAGCTATATCTGAGGCTCATCCTTTATAGTACCTCTGTGTAGCCTGCACCGTTTCTGGTAATGGAGTACATCAACCTTTTAAGCCACACAAGGGCTCACAGGATCAAGGCCTTTCTGTATGAGGGTGATGTATCTGCATGCTAGAAATCTTGGGAGCATGTCATGGAAAAAAAAAAAAAAAAGTGCCATGGCACAGATCTTTTAAGATTTATTGCATCATTATCTCACATGAAACAGTAAGATGGTCCTGACATGACTGAGCAAAAACAATGATGTGAGAGTATCATTATTTATTTTGATGCCATACTGATCACCCCAAACATTTCCAGGAGCTGAGGCATCCTCAGCAGCAAGGTCTTTTGTTTCACATCATTTCAAAGATAGTAATTTCAAGGAGGAAATTGATCTACATTATGTTTCCTTCTTTAGTATATTGCATAGGTGGGATGTGTTCACCTGTGAGTTAGTGAGACTCTGTAAGTGGGAATGGTTTCTCCTCCTGGCTTCTGTTTGCTACTGTAAAACCTGACAGAAAAGCCCCTGAGCAGATGACTTGCAAGTTTACGTTGACGAAATGTAAAGACCGATCCCTTTCCTTACAGACCTAGAGGAAAAACAAACGCTACACAATATATTCTCTCTCTTCTGAGTGTAATAAACCAACAGTTACTGCTGTCTGCAGGAGCAACAGGAGAATGCAGAGCTCGAGCTCAGTGTACAGCCCATGACGTAATTCTGTTTGGTCTACAGTCACAGGTTTATTTTTTTGGGGAGCATTATCAATGAGTAAGAATACAGTATTAATGTAATCTTAATATGTATCTCAGGAAAGGAACTTGAAATGAATGAGATCCCCATTTTTGTATGAGGAGCTTCATAACCTGGAAGTGATGTACCAAACATGAAATTGTGATGTTTTAACTTGGATAGAGACTGGTGCTAGTGGAATGGCTTAAACATGAAGGTCATTGGTTAATAATGGGAGGTACTTGATCAGATCAGCTTTTAAAAATCTTTTATCAATATGGATACTGCTGTTACTGGTTGGACATTGTTACTGTTTCATACAGCATAAAGGTTTTGAAGCATTTGCAGCATTCAGGGTTTTCAGTATGAGCTTCAGTGTGCATAAGACTCTTCTCATTATGCACTACTTCTTCTCAGTATTTTGTTTGTCTTTAGCACATTGATGTATTTCTATGATAAGTGAATTTTAAGAAATATCTAATTTACTCTAGGCAAAAAGTGCCTAAACTGAAGCTTTCGAAAAAAACCCTCTTCATGTGAGGTACAGATAAACGTATTCATTATGGTCCGGATTCAGTTAAAGCCTCAGTCTAATTTTGAATGCACAGTGTGTTTGCTCCCAGGTAAATCATTGCATTCACTGCTACCCACCACTTCAAGTCTGACCTTGAGGAAGTAAAAGAACTTCTCATCATTCTCATAAGCTCGGGGAGTGGGGCGGAATAAAAAAAAAAAACAAAACGTTGGGCTCCGCTGGGCCAAGGAAAGCACTCTTGTCACGAATGCCCTGAACATCTTCATCTGGTCAGATTTTAGCTGGAGAACCTTATCTGAGTTCAGTTGTCAGGGAAGAATGTATGGAGGTGAGTTTATCTGGGCTAACCAGCCTCTAAGTCAGTAAAGAATTCATAGATGGAAAACAACTGCTTCCATTGTGCCCTGATAAGAGCAAGAAGTCTGTGCCTTTTGCAAAACACAGGTATTTGTTTTGTTGCTCTTTTTGGGGGGTGAGATGAATGCTGCACTAGATGATGTTCAAATGAACTTTGTGTCCCTAATAGGAAAATCAGCTTTACGTCTAATATGTGTGGTCTCATCTTTACCATGTTGTATGGACCCCCTTGTCATGTTTCCCCAATCTAAAAATAAAAATGTGCTCAAAATCTTGACAGTCAATCCTTTGTATTTCACTATGCTTCTTAAATCCAAGTGCAGCTCTTGTCTTTTGATACTTCAGCCCCAGAATGAATGTTCTGTAGATCTGTTACCCTGGCTGATGCCTTGGGTAACTTCAACAGCAAGGTATCGGATAGCCTCATTGGGAGGCAGTGGGGCAAATGATGAGACTGAGGGAGTACCTTGGTCTCCAAAACTACTATTGCTGCATGGTAACTGCTGAACCCTCAGCCACTGGAAAAGCCTCACCTTCAGCCTCTGGAAGCTGAGTAGTGTGAGCCCTGCTCTCACACTACTGGAAGCTCAGGGTAACTGGGGAAAAATACAAACCTGTATTGAAGGAAGAAACTCTTCCTTCATCTCATACCTCATTTTTCAAACCATCTCTTTCATGGGTTTGTTACTGGAAACATGACAATGCAGATGCTTCACAACCTGTTCATTAGATTTGTATCTAAATGGCATGTGACTGAGTATGTGGCATGACGTTTTGAGTGGTAATATCCACAAAGGAGCTAAGTTGACACTTAACAAAAAAGTGACCCAAAACCTTCATTACATGGGCATGTGGTGAAACATCCTGTGCATTAAAGCAGTTTATGGTTTAAGTCTGGTTGTGTGGAATGAGGTGGTAGAGGGCTTATTTATTCAGAACCACTGTAACCACCACCGTGAGTCAAGCCAAAGGTCCCTTTGGCCACAAACTCCAGCAGGGTCTCCACCAGGTGAGGAAAACAGCGAAGAAGAACAAGGTCTGTGTTGCGTGATCCTTCCTTGGACATAACTTTGATCAGTCAGCAGTTTTTAGGTGATTTTAAGTCCGTTGCTATACTTGAACCATTATGTTTAATAGCCACTAATCAGCTCTTCCCAGTGAAACTGTTTAATCCATCTTTTAACTCATTTATTCTTCTGGTCTCCAAAATACCTGCGGCAATGTTGTGGTAAATGTAGGTATTACATGAAAGGCTACTTATTTTTAGTTATTTTATAGCTGTTGTCTGCCAATTGCACTTGTTCTTATGTTGTGAGGAACAGTTTCCATGTCAATCAGGATTTTGATGTTTATCGTAGGTCTTTAGTCATCCTCTTCCAAAACCAAAGCATATTATGTGCTTTCCATATCCTTGAATGTTCATTTCTCAGATCATCCTTGTAGCCTTTTTATATTTTTTTCAGTGCTAACATACCTTTTTTAAATAACAGATGCAGGATTCTTCTTCAGTAAGTGAGGTATTTAAATGTTAAATAGCAGTGTCTGAGCTAATCATCCTTCATCTCTAGGACAGACAAGACAAATTATCCCCTGGCCCCGTGATTTTTCTTCACTGGGTAGAATGGGTGCATGGATGACCAGCACAGATTAAGGTGTCAAATATGCATCTGAAGCTAGAGGAGATGAGTCCCACGGGGGGAAGCAGAGCTGTGTAGTATGTGTTGGATTTGTTCCGTTGTGTAGTGGTGTTTTCTGTTTGGCTCCCACCCTGCATATTCTTCTCATGTGATAGCATTGCCAAACACAGTTGAGCTGGTGTTCTCAGACAAGTGTTTGCAGTAGCTTCAAGGTCTCTTGAGACATTTGTGTTGTCATTCATTATATACGTAAGATACAGATTTACAATAAGTTTTCATGCTTTAGTTTGTGGTTGACTAAAAAAAAAATATGTTACCTAACACCTCCCCTGCCCAACACAGGAAGGTGATTTAATCAAACTCCTCAATCTAAGTGAAGGTAATTCTCAAAAGACAGGAGGTCTTTACCACTTTGCCCATGTCTGTCTTCCATGCAGCATTTAAAGGAATGTGTTATGCGCCTTACTCCATAACCTGGCATCTTCTTTAAGGAAATATCTTGCTTCCCAAGAGAACTACTGTAATATAATCCATTACCACCAGAACAGCTACATTTACGTGTGCGGCCAGTTTAGAGGTCATCATTGTGTATGCACAGTAAGGGTTAGTTTTCCCACATGTATTACGTGTTACTGCCTTGTCACTCAGTATTGCAAGTTTGTTCTGCAAGTCTGTAGACGGAGATCTGATGTAACAAATATAAGAAAAGCCTCTGAAATGTGACTTAAAAAATGGAAGTGCCATATGTTAAGTGTTCTTTAAAGGCCCAAGAATACCGCATATTAAATAACATGACCTTTCGTGGCAATCTCTTGATTTAATTAGCATCGGTCTTCTCACTTATGCAACTGTTGTATGTCAAGTGGCAAGTTCTTTCTCAGCACTGTGCTGCTGAGCGCGAAGCCCTCTTGCCTAGGAAATGGCACTTTCTGCACGTCGTGCTTTGGCCGCTACCAGTTTCCACTTTTTCATTGATTCGGGATTTGATTCGATGGCAAGTACATTTTAAAAAATTGTCTTTTCTATGTCTACTTTGAAATGTAAAGAAAAAAGTCAGAAATCACAGGATTATATGTTTTATATATAGAAAGTGCTAGTGGGATTATTGGTTAATTCTTTAAATAGGTGCACTGTCCTTGGCAAATACATTGTTTGCGAAGCCAGTAATGCTACCAGAGATCATTTGCTGTACAGCTAAATGCTGCTAGATTGTTTGTTGTTATCTCATTGTTCTTAATTGGAACTGTATTGAACTCAAGATCTGCAGAGATCTTCGTTTTTCTGTTTTAATTAAAAAAATAATACTTCTGACCTGCTGATTGTGCCTGCTGTTCATCAGGGATCGTTCGTATGTAATGCAGCTTAAGTTAAGCCTTGTGATTGACTTTCCATGGTTATTCAGCTGTTTGTCTTTTAACTTCTTCAGCTTCTGAAGTGTAGAGGGGAGGATGCTCACTGCCAATCTCCGTCATTCTCCTTTTCTTCCACCTGCAGTTTATCATTGGCATTATTGACCCATCTGCTTTGGGTCCATTTAGTTTGGTGGGCATGTTTTTCACATCCATGGAGCCTCACCCCTGTGGATTTCTAGAGAGGAAGGCTGGCAGGACAAGTAGCGCAGATGTCCTGTGCCCTGCTGGGAACAGAAGTGGAGCTCATGAAGTCAGAGTCCTCTATGCTGCAGGGTCTTGGCTTCATGCAGTGTGGAGGCCTGGCTGGTGGGTCTGTATGGCAGTGGGGAATTCAGTAAACCTTGAACTCAGATAGTGTCTTCCATAACATGAATGAGAGAGCTTTAATTTTACTTAAAGTGGCTGGGTGGCATCTTCCAAACGAAACAGAGCATCACGCAGTCATTGGTTACAGTGGAATAACAAGTAGACCCGTTATCTCATTCACTGATGGCCATCTACCATGAGCGCTGAAGCCATGGAGAGTTTTGGACGAGTGATAGTGTGCGATCATGTAAATTAAACACACAGGAAAACACTTCAGGGACAGTGGCACAAGCCATCCATGCATGATCCTGCTGATCCCAGTGGAATTACTGACAGAAGGCGGCACCACTGAATGTGGGTTGATTATACAGGATTCCAGCCACCTGGGCAGATGTCACTGTCCTTACCCTTCTGCATTGCCCTCAAACCCCCACTTCATTTCGTCATCACCATTCCATGGCATAAGCCAGTACTGCTGCCAGCACAGAGCATCCTCCCACCTTGTCTTCTTGGCTGCACGTGGTTGACCCCAAGTTCCTTCCCCATCACCAACAGAAGTGTTTCTAGTGCATTGGATTGTGGAACTCATACACAATAAAAAATAGTCCTTTTTGGGGGGAGAGGTTATTGTCAACCTGCTAGTTCCTTGGTGCCACTGTGTGAGTCCCTATGGCAGCATGAGGGAAGAGGCAAGTTGGGAGCAGGCGGGAGGTGGGATTGCTGCTTCTCGTAACATCAGGGCTTAATGTCAGTTTACATTGACCTTGGGATGGTGGTGTAGCGCAAATGGTGCTCTAGAAAGACCAAGGTGAAAAGTCAGTTCCTTAGATGTGGCGCTGCCTGTTTGGTACTGATGTGTGAAGATTTTCATCCTGCAGCCGTGTTCTCAAGTATTTCTGATTTTACACTTTGCATAAAACTACATCCCTATTCTTATTAAAAGTAAATTTTTGTTGTTGGAGGGAATAAGATCAAGCAGAAACAAAATAAAGATTGAAAGAAAGATGTGAGGAAGAAGAGGGAAAGCTCAGCTTTAGGTGTTTTAAATTGGTGACTGAATTTAATGTTACACTTCTGAGCAATAATCCCAGGTTTTCTGGGGTCCCTGGGAGGAATTCTGTGGACTTTTGTTTTAAGCAGCAGTGCAAAAAATAGATCCTAAATCACTGTTCACACTCTGGACAGTCTGATAAAAATATTTTTCTTTTCTTTTTTTTTTTCCATTTTGCAGTTGTAAGGTATAAGAAAAATATAGAAAATAAATAATTTTGTTATGGTTTTCTTTATCTGAGCAACACCACTAACAGCCTTTTCACTAGCAGATGCAATTCATGCACCAGCAGCCTTAGCCTTATGTCTCCTGTCATTCTCTTCATGTCTATTTTTTGTTGGTTTCAAATTATGTCATTCAGTTCCTGCTTAAGACATTGCCTGTACTTCTTTGGACAGCAGCCTTAATGATCCTCTTCAAAAGTCTATCATCAAATACTTCTTGAAAAAATTTCATGTCGCAATTCAAGCCAGTAGGGAAAACTCTTCTGATTGATTTTCTGTTTAAAAGTTATTGACAATATGAAATATCATCAGAGTAAGGAACATTTTCAGTTATGTCCTATTTAATTTTAGAGCAGCAGTCAAAATGTCATAGTTAATTATGAAAAATCTAATTTTCAAGCTTGGATCCCTCACCCTTCTCGAGACCAATGGTTCATATCTTAGCAGAGGTTAATTTCTTTCTTCATTTATATGAAATAAGTAAATTCAATACCATGCACTTGGCTGTGTGGGTGTGTTTTGGATGAGATTTTAAAAACTGAGATCCAGTTTATTCTGTGTGGGTGTTGAAGATATCACTGTTACATTATATGCTGTTTGCAAGTTGCTTAATACCTTCTACCCTTCGAGGTGACTGCATTTCAGCCATGTTATGTGTACATAGTTGCAAAATGTTTTGGGGTCCTTCAAAGTGAAAGGTCCTCCACACAAGAGTGTCTGTTGTACACATTTATTGTGCCTATCACTACAGCATTCTACGTCATTTGTTATTGTTGTTTATTGCATTTGTGATTATTACCACATTCATCAGTCTCAAAAAGTAGTCATCTATTTAATATTTCAAGCTGGCATGACTTAAATTTCATCCAAACTTTTACAACAATATGAAAAAAATGAGTTGTGAACTGCTCACTAGCCTTCAGAAGGTGCAGTGGTAGTTATGGGCCTTGGTTCCTTGCTGGGAGCCCTGACTTACCCCAGTTACTGGTGGAAGCTGAAAATGTTCAGGACCTCGTGAAATAAAATCCACGCAACATCAAGCAAGTATTCAGCCTGTCTGGAAGTCCAGGTATTTACCCTTTCTGTAGCATTTACGACTCCTGGTTCTTTGGAATCCCTCAAAGTCAGATGTAATATCATTGATAATAATCTGATTGGGGTGAGTTAGTGCATAATTTATACTAATACCCAAAGAAAAGCATAATATTAGGTTAACATGGAGGTAATGTGTGGAGCTGAAGACAGCTTGGCCTGAAGATATTTCCATGGCAACAGAAGGGTCCCTACAGATGTCTTCCTTCTAAACTTGATGCTGTTTATTAAAGGCTGTCTGTAGTACAATCTGTAATTATCATTAGGTAAAGAAAGATTGTGAATGTGGGTGGACTGCTTGGCTGATGCTCTCTGACTGATTTGTTTAGCTCAGCTTTGAAATGCAGTTACAAAAGAATATTAAAAACCTGAGATCATTTAGCAGTTTCTCTCTGCAGGTAAGCTGAAACTTAATTTGAGACTGTTGGCTAATAAGAGCAAAATATCTGAACAACAGCATGGGGAGGATGGGGAGAAATGTTTTCAAACTTTTTCAGCACAATGACTATTAGCTAAAAGAATACCTAAAGCATGCTGGACAAATTTAAAAAATGCTGAGCTGCACATAGTAAGGGAGGTAATACACAATAAAACACGGTTTTGTAAATAAAAAAAACTTCTCTAAGTAGATGGAGACAAAGGAAACTATAAGACTGTTATCTAAAGGAGAAGATGAGAAAATAATNGAAAATAATGGATGACAGAAGTTGGAATACGGATAGACCTTTCTTGCTTCTGTCTTTACGAAGAAGGTTAATTGGGATCAGCTGCTTAGCACAGTTGAAGCTAACAGCAAGGTGGTAGGAACACAGGGCAGAAAAAGGAAAGAACAGGTTGAAGGACGTTTTCATGAGTTAGATGCATTCAGGTTTGTAGGCTTAGGAAGGAGTTTATTCTGGTCTACCCAAGCAGCTAATTGAAGCAGCTTCAAATCCATGAGCAATTACCATGTAAGAACAATAAAGGACAGGTGAGAATCCTGTAAGAGGGCACACAGAGAGTATGTTCTTAAAGCATAGAAAGAAGGAAGATTTTGGAATTGCAGACTGATCAACCAAATTTGTTACCATGAACCTCAAACGCATAACTCGTCGAAAACAAGTGGCCATGAATAAGTGAAGGCTGGAAGTTTTAACATAATTTTGTAATAGAGCGCATAGATTTTAAGTCTCCTAGTTTACAG
>VZTL01009520.1:0-20376 GCA_013400535.1 Scopus umbretta
CGGTAGCGGCGGCGGCGGCGGGAGAGCGGTACCGCAGCAGGTAAGGGAGGGTCCCTCCGGCCACCTACCCACCTGTCTGTCTGTCTACCGATCCATCCACCTACCTACCGATCCATCCACCTACCGATCCACGCACCGACCTATCCATCCCTCCACCCACCCCCGCGGGCCTCGCAGCCCCTTCGAGGGCGCAGCCTTGCATCACCCTACTCCTTTCACTTTTTGTTGCCAATAAATCCCTTTCCCCACCCCCCACTCCTTCCAAGCAGGGCTCTCCCGGCTGGTGTGGAGGATCGGGTGGCCTTTAGCTGGGTGGTGGCTGTGTGCTGGCCGGAGGGAGCAGTGGACAGGGTGTCCCGAGCCATACCCTGGCCCTTTTCAGTGCTGGGGGCGGCTGCTGGGTGCTGCTGCCAAGATCCAGGCTCCCCTGGCAGTAGCGGACTGGGTTGGGCTGGAAAAAAACAGCTGTGAAAGGAAGGCACATACTTCTACGGAAGTTGACTGCTGGCGCTTGTTGCTTGTGTCTCTCTGCTCTCGCAGCCCTGCGTTGGATTTGGAGCAGAGGACAGACTTGACTGGTGTTCAGCCTTTACTAGTCAGTTGTTTCCGTGGGGTTATGGTCTTCATACCTGATGACAGGCGCAGTTTGCTGTCCGTGCTTCCAGGCACCGCTCAGGTTCAGAGCACTTCATGGTAGTGTTTGCAATGGAGGCACAGCTACAAACTGGGTCTGATGAAACGAGTGATTTCACTTCTGCTAGGGAGGATGTTTTGGTTAATGCTTTCCAGTGTGCTATGTTTTTCCTATGAAATGCTTGCAAACTGGCATTGCTCACTGTTTTACTTACTGTTTTATGAAGACCACAGTGCCTGATTTTGCACCCATCCCAAGAACAGGACTCTCCTTAGGCTTCAGACAGTAGCATTTACCAGCTATGTTATTTGGACATTTTTCTTCTCAGTTGTCTCTTTAAATAAGAACTGTATTTTGAACCTAGAAAATACAGTCGTAGTGGCATGGAAGAAATCAAAGACAATCTGCAGCTTTCTGTCCAGACTCTCTGCAAGGTGTTGCACTGTTTTGATGACTTCTGGCTTCTTGTCAACTTTTTTTTTGTGTGTGTGACCAGTGTGTCAAAGATGCACAACTGCTGAAAAACTCACCATGCAGGGTAGGCAATGGAAATAACCTGTAAACAGCTACCAAATGCTTCAGGTAAACATGTGAGAAGCCTGCCTTGCTGTTTTTAATCTTGGCTGTTCCAAGGGTAACTTACATTAAAACTTCAGCCAGTGGCATTAAGCTAGTGCACTTTGAACTTGGCTCTGGGGACATGTTTTTTAAAATTTTGTGCTCTTTTAACTGGAGTCTAACACCATTTGACATAGAATGACTGTGTTTTTATCACAAGTGCTTGAGTAAACAGCAGGCAGCTAGTGCTGTACAACGTCCTGTGCACAGCAAGAATTTAATGACTATGGATGAAATGGTAAAACTCAGGAGTAGGGGCAGCAAAAATAAAGTGTTCCTCAAAGGTTTGTACAGTCCCCTGAGTACTAATAAGCTCTGTACCCTTCAAGAAGAATAATACATGAATGTGTTCAGGAAGTACTGGTATGTGTTTTGACATGGAAGGTACAGGTGCAGTGGAATCAGGTTTTAATGTAGTCATGAGAGACTACTTAAGATGTGTATGGTTTCTGTACCTAATATTTTTCAGTATAAACTAAACAGATGCCATCGCATAACGGTTTGGGGAACTGGAGACCGCAACTTCTGAATCTCTGTTCCTTGCACTGCAATTCAGCAGATACCTGAATGGGCTGGATTTCAACTTTGAAAACTTCGAACCAAAATTTCTATAATCAGTGAACTGAGATGAACTCACCCCTTGCGAATGGGCACTCTGCAAAAGTGGCTGGCCTTGAACCTGACTGGGGGAAGAGGGGTCTAGAAGGTCTTGGCAACCTGGGGTTTTCAGTTGTTTCCCTTTGGAAAAAGGGTTTGTGTACTGATTCCTTACATTCCTTGGCCACTTTACCCAAGGTGACAGCAGGGTAGAGATGTCAAAGTGTCAGGTGTCCATAGAATTTGGCAGTAGCCAAAGAAGTTACACCCACTGCTGAGGGAGCACTGCCACATGCGCCTGCCTGTGTTTGGGAACCAGCATCTGCACCACCAAAACCCAGACTTTCTAAGTTTTCCAGTTTCTCCCCTGCTTTTTTGTTCTTGCCAAAATAAAAAGGAATGTTAAAACTGTGACAGATCATCTGGGTAGATCGTATGAATGCTCGGTAAACCCAGCAGGATTCCCAAATTTTCTTTACTCCAGTGGGAGATATTCTGCTCTTTGAATATTTATTTTTTGCGGTATGACAGTTACATGGGGATATCAAAGTGCATCTTGGAAAGCACTTTGGCATGGGAGTCTGGTCCTTAAAAATACTTACAAGGCAGTTGAGTAATTTGCTCTTGGAGTTCAGGTGGGATTAGCAGTGAACTGTTGTGAGAAAAATTCTTTGATTCAGATTTTTAAACCTGGGTGATTAATTTGTTTGACTGAAGTGCAACATACATCTTCTCATGACCAGCTTAAGGGATTTCGGAAAACTTCTAACTTCCCATAGAAAATACTGTTTTTTCGCTTAACCTTGTTGGAGCCTGAGAATCTGTTGCACAAAACGTGGAGCATATATGTAATGAGACATTTCCTGCTTTTATTGTCTCAAAATAGACAAAGAGTGAAAGAAAAGATACAGAAGGGGTGAAACTGGCTTGAAGCTCTGCAGAATGAAGACAACTAGGAACTGTGAAACTCTCAAAAATGACACAAATTCTAACTGTGGTGGATCAGCAATGTTTACATCATGCATAAAGCTGGAAGCTTAAGGCAGCAAAAGCCCGTTTGCTGTCAGGGGAGAGTACAGCCTGGGAAACCAACAGCCCGAATCAGTTCAGTCTCAGTAGTTGCAGCAAAAGTGACTCTAGTCAAACCAGAGCAACCACTTGAAAGGAAAACCTTCCAAAACCCAGGAGATGCAACTGCTTGATATTAATAGTGATGAAACACTGGTTCTTGAGACCACGGACAACTTCCAGCTGACAGTTTGTTTACATCTAACTTCCACATTGTGTCACAGCACCTACAAATCTCAGGCAGAATTACAGAAGAGCCCACTTTGTCCTTTCACTGTTTCGCTAAATAAATGGTGTTGTATGTAGGCTGCCCTTTAGCTTCAGCTTTTAGGTGTAAATTTGTAAGTTTACCTAATGTGCGATGGTGCTGCCTCTGTAGCCTTCTCGGTGGAGAGCTTTCCTGGACTGTTGCGTGGGGAACGGATCTCCATCTGTCGACAGGTCAAGGAAGCAATAGTTACCCCTCTGCCATCTGTCAAAAGCTCTGTCCCAAAAGTTGCAATTAAATTACTTTCTAGTGCTGGAAAGTCATGGGAAATATTCTGAAACTGTTTCAAACGCTGCGAGTGAGGCAATCCCGTTTTCAGGTTTGGTGGTGTGTGTTGGTACGGATGACTAAAATGTGTGTTAGGCCTCTTGGAAATCAATGGCTATGAATAAAATGGCTATTGAACTTGGTGCTTCTCTCAAATGATGGTGGTTTTTTTCCTATCTGGGTCACTTCCAGAGCTCTGGGTAACTTCAGCAGGGCCAGTCAGCAGGAGGTAATCCCTATTGTTAATTCCCTTTGGCTGTAGAGATGGAGCAGCAGTAAGGAACCATTCAGAGCTTCCCCTTAATATGTGATCATGTATCATTAAAGCGTTATTATGACTTAATTAAACTCAATACTGACTGTCCATGAGAATCAGTACCATTATTCACCATTTAATCCAGTACAGCAGGTGCTCGGAGAGTAAAGCCTGCAATTATCCAAGTTTCAGACGCCAATGTGCAAGCTCCTGTTGGATGGTGAGGGAGATGAGTTTAGTTTTACTTTTAGCCAAGGGCTGCTGCGGGATCAGGCCTGTTTTGTTTCCCAACTGGCAGAAGAGTATTGTCTTTGGACAATACCCAGTGGTTTGTTGTCAAATGGGGTGTTCACCATGCAGAGGTGCTCCGCAGTGTGCTTGCTGATGCACAGCTGGACTGCCCATGCTGATGAAATTTTCCGCAGCTGTATCTCTTTGTACAAAGCAGGATGTATGTCAATTTTACTGCTCTTATTTTGTGTGGCTGATCATGTTTCCTATGTTTCTTTTGGGTTTTATGCTACTTCCTTTCAGTTAATTGTCACAATTTTAATATATCTTTTTCATCTGTCAGTCAGTTTTTTTCTCTTTGTAGCTGGAAGTTGGTCAATGCAGATCTTCCTTTTCAAGCCCTGTTTTTAAGACTGGGTATTCACCACTTTTCCAAGCCTCTAGCTGGCTGCTTCCTGTCTGAACTAAGTATAGCTTCAAAAGTATAGCTCTTTTAGTGTCTGTTCTACCATGGATGTGTAAGGCCAGCCTGCTAGTACTGTGTGGATGATGTAAAACTTCATGGCAAGAGCAAACCGTAGGAGCTAGCATGAAAATCTGACTGACTGTAAAACAAATCTTTCCATGTGCTTTCAACCATCCCTTGATTTTTGTGTGTGTATGTGTTGGGTTTTTCTGTCCTTGCCATTTCACCACTCTTCCAACTTGACTTCTTCAAGAAATTCTGATTTTTTAGGAAGCAAAAACTAAGTGCTAAGGATCTGAATCTCTAATGCTCCTGACAAAGACTCTGTAGGTGGAGGCACTGGTGTTCAAAGCAAAAGAGTGGTAATACATTTTATTTATAGACGTGCATGTTTATTGGTAGGCATAAGGTGAAACAGAAAAGTAATCAGCAAAGTAGAATGCAACTTTTAAAGGAACCTTTATTTGTGAGCACAGTAAGCAGACATCCAGATGGTAAATGCACTATTAGAGGAAGGAAGGATTGCTCTTGCTGTGGGTTTTTCATTTGCTTCCTTCAGGAAGCTCGTGTGCACCTTGTCAAACTAATGATGTCATTTTCCTAGTGCTATAGTTCTAAAGTGCTCTAAACATATTTTGTATGTATTGTATGTAACATATCCCTGCTAAGTTTTAAGATGCATTTGTGTCCTTTGACAAAGTTGCAACTTATGGGGTTATGTGACTATTGTATGAAACAGAGGCATTGCAGAGATTTATGATGACCCTTTATATTTTGGCAAATTGAAAATATTGGGGTTTTTTCTAGATTATTTAATTTCAGAACACTGCATTTTTTTTCATGTGAAACATACTGAATTTTATGAAGTTGTGTATAAAATCCAGATCTTAAATAAAAACTCGGGCATGCATAACTCCAACGCCTCTTGTAAACTGAGCCTGTAAAGTGATAACAGTAAGTTCCCTGCCTGATGTAATAGATGCTAACCTGGAGCATGGATGAGTAAGGTTTTGGAAAAAAGTCAGCTGAGGGTGAAGAATTGCTTTTTGCCCACTTTGAAGGATTTTGAAAGGCCTTATTTTGAGAAACAAGGAGTATTCTGGCACTGGATGGTGCTGACTTAGACACTCCCTCACCAGTTCCATCTGGTAAGATAGAGGCAGGAGTGTGTTCAGCCCTTAGGAAGATTATATTGTACCTCTAGGTGCTGAGGCTTACAGGCAATGGAAGACTGTTACCCAAATCTAGTCCTTAGTAGTTCAGTGTGTGCAAATGCTTAAATTTGGGTAATTTCATAATGGGACTTTCTTGGGAAGAATGAAAGATGTGTCCATAACACAATGGCCATTTGTGCAAAGTTTGAGTCCAGATTAAGAACCAGAATCATAGAATCATAGAATTGTTAAGGTTGGAAAAGACCTCTGAGATAATCTAGTCCAACCATCAACCCAAAATAAAACAAAACAAACAAACAAACAAAAACCACCACCAACAAAACACCATGCCTACTAAACCATGTCTTGAAGTGCCACATCTAGACATTTTTTGAACACCTCCAGCGATGGTGACTCCACCACCTCCCTGGGCAGCCTGCTCCAATGCCTCACCACTCTTTCAGTAAAGAACTGCTAAAGTTCATCCTAGAAAAGGGGACTGGGAGCTCACAGGAGCAAAATAATATCCATAAATTATATTTTCTTCCTCAAAACCAAACAAAAGCTCTTTGACACTTGTCATGGAAAACTTCAGCCCTGACATTTTGGCAAGGGTTATAAAGAGAACTTGTAACAGCCATGAGCAAGCAATTTTAATAGATGGTAGAACAAGTTGTATATGTACTCAGAAGCTGTAACCCATATAATATGACCTAATGAATAAATTTGGTCATGTAAATTAAGGTACATCACCAACCTTAGCTGTCATGTTTTGTAACTTAAGTACTCATCTTTGCAACAATAACATGAAAGTGCAAAACATAAAAAGAAATTATTGTATACGTGCAAGAGTGCAACCTAGCGAGCCAGATAACATTCCTCATCTCTGAGTATACTACAAGCCTGTCCCTTCTGGAATAATCTCAGAATGTTTTTGCCTCTAACTTGCACAGAACCACCCACTTTTTGAAGCAGTTGCAGCTGGGCAGAAGCTATGAACTATTAAAGCATGGCAGATTGAGAATAGGAGGGGGTGGGGAGCATGGCCTGACACTGGTGAGCTGCAGGAACAATAGCTTGTTTCTTGTCTGTTTAGACTGCAATCTTTGTGGCAGAAACAGTCTCTTCCATGTTATGAAATGCTTAGTGCATCTTTGCAGTATTCGTTATTTAATCTGCCCCCAAAGACCAGCATAACACCCAGGTGCAAGGCAGGTGTCAGGATCTGTACCAATGTATTGCCTTTAATTTCTGCTTAAGACCTTTATGTTTGCGATCAGTTGAAGGAGGAGTGGAAGGGATGCAGAGAAGGATGTGGGGAGCATGCTAGGAGGGTGCTGGGGCAGTGAAAGGAGACAGGCTGGCTTGGTGAGGTACAAAAACGAAGCCTGGGAAGGCGGATGATTGCTCTTCACTCTTTCCACCCTGTGATGCTGACACCCACAGCCAGCCTGGAGTTGCCTAAAGCTAAAGGACAATATTGGCACCAGTACAAATGGGCATCGTGTGTTTCCAGATAAACTTTGAATGCCACTCAGATGTCGGAACTCGGGTTCCCCTACCTCCACCCTGTTCCATCACACTCTGCAAGGACTGTTTGCAGCCATGTCGTCCATGAGCCGTGGTGCTTGAGGAGGCAGGTTAGGATGACAGCAGTCTCTGTAGCTAAAAAGTCTTGAGAATCACTAGTATTTTTAATCTCTTTAAAGAAACTTCACATTATTGGAGATAACCACTTTTCACAGAGGTATGGCCAGAAGCAGTTTCAGGTGCCACATGCTAAAGAAACCTGAATTTCAGAGAACTTCATTAGGGTTTGTAATCTGTCCCTCATGGAGTTGTGGTATTAGTGTAGGTAGTATTAGGGATTGCTACAAGAGGAAAAAAGCCCTAAGACATTGCAAGCTCTCAATTTCCCTGCCAGCTAGGAATAGAATAGCTGCTCGTTATATTGGGGGTGGGGGGAGGAAGACAACAGGGGCGTCCAGCACAGGGGAGATGGGGACAGCAGGCATGTCCCTTGGCTAGCACATCAACCCTTCCCACAGCCAGTTTCTACTCCCGTGAAGCATGGGAGGACCACAAGCTTTCCAAGGAACATTCCTCATTGCATCCCACAGTGAGAGGATTGTGCAAACTGCATTGCAACAATTTTCTTGCTCAACATCTGTGGAGTAGACAGAAGGGTTGCTTCCAGCTCACTGTGTTTTGATGCTACTATCAATGTGCAGCTGCCAGAGCATATCATGCATATGAAGTGTAACCAGTCCCTGGTCTGAGGAATTGGCAGTTTAAAGGCTGTGTCTGATCCCAGAGAGATTGCTACTGAACTGCCATATAGGCACTGGCACCAGTCAAACAAACAAAAACCAGAAGAAAAGGACTGGAGACGAGCCTGGAGATCTTGTCTTTCTAACTGCACAAGTATGGCAAAGGCGTAGGCAAGTGTAGCTGCAGGAGATGCTGCGGACCCACACCTGCGCGTTGTTCGTGGAAGCCCCGTGGAATCAGCTGCTGGCTCTGTCTTCGCAGTCATCTCCTTGTGGCTTCATCTGGCTGCTACTTGGCACAGGGCTCAAGTTCTTGGCTGAAATGTTTCATTTTAGGACGAGAGGAAATGGCCTCAAGTTGCTCTAGGGGAGGGTTAGACTGATATTAGGAAAAAGTTCTTTACTGAAAGAGTGGTCAAACACTGGAATAGGCTGCTCAGGGAGGGGGTGGAGTCACCATCCCTGGTGGTGGTCAAAAAAACGTGTAGATGTGGCACTCCAGGGCATGGTTTAGTAGACATGGTGTTTTGGGTTGACGGTTGGACTAGATGATCTCGGAGGTCTTTTCCAACCTTAATGATTCTATGATTCTATGATTTTTCTAATCAGATTGATTAGCTTATAGCATAAGTCTAAACTAGAAAATGGCTAAAACTTTAAGACCTTCTTGGTTTTTGCCTTTGAAAACCACTTTTATGCTATATTATGCTCCTAAAAACCCACTTTTTTTTTTTTCTGGACACTAGCCTGAGCTCTTATTTTCAACTAGAGTCTTCACTAAAGCATGCTGGTGGAGTAACTCACAAAGGAGGTTGAAAGCAAATTGGTTAGAAACAAATGAAATAATTAAATTGAGTATCAGCAGTGTGCTGTGCTTGAAGAGGGCTGGGTGATGGCGATTCACAAGACTTCTGTGAATTGGAGGCCACCAGGCAGCATAGTTGTTTCAGTTCCCTGATAGTATTTAATTTAATGCTTTGGTTCCTGACCTTTTCTGATTTGAAACTTGAGGTTATTTAAGGGTTACACTTCCAAGCTTCCTTTGTGTCAGGTTATTAACTTTTAGTTGCAAATTGAGACAGTCACATTTAACTAGAGCCTAAGGAAACCCAGAGAGTCCCAAGCAGTTGAGTGTCTTCAGCTTTTGACATTTGCTGCTCAAACTGTTTAGTCAGGTGCTACTTAACTGTCGAAAGAAATCTGTTTTTTTGTTTGTTTTTGTGTTTTTTTAAAAGGGGAGAAACTTCTATTAAAACCTTTTTCTTGATTCATTGTGTGGAACTATGTCAGAGAAAATCGGTAGCTCAGTACACAAAGGACCTCGTGACACCAGTGCCTGTAACAAAAAGTAGCTTAGACAGGGCATGGTGTGGGCAGATGCTTATGCATGAACTGTTTTGGATGTTTGAAAAATGAATAATTTTCAAATGAATCACAAATGGGAAGATTAGATTTGTCAAGTTCACTATAAAATATCTGAAATTTAAATTGCACTTAATGAGAGTGCACACTGCAGACCATACGGATACATGGGTGCTATTAACTGATGTCCACTTGTCTCTGTTTAGTGGAGACAATTTTTTTCAAGCTGCTCTCCAGTTTTCAGCAAACCATTTTTTATTTTAGGCCCAGTTAGACTACTTTACAGCATTTACTGTAAGAGGTCTAACTGACTGTATGTAAGGCTCAAATGCTGTTTGAGCATCACAGTAACTTTCCTTGTTTCACTGTCAGAGGTCTGAGCTGCTTACTTATTTTTCTGACCTGGAACTGATGGGGATTTTTGCTAATTGACTTCTGCAGAGCTCTGGAGATGTCTTAGCTTTCTCCATCCTTGCCTCATCCCTGCTTCTTTAACAGTGCTTTGAGCTGCTGCAGATGCACAAAGCTTCAAATTGCCACCCCTGTCCTTCCTACCTGTTTGGTGCCTGAGCTCTGAAGACACTTGTGGCTTTCAAGGGATAAAGTGATGCAGAGTGATGTGGCTGGCTTGTAAACACCTCCCACATGTGGCCCTGGAGCCCAAATCTTGTGTGGTCCCCCTCTCCAAAGAGAGCAACACTGCTTGGGAGCTGTGGCCATCAGTGCCCGTGGCCTTGTCCCTCCTCTCTTTGCCATTAGACTCTCATGAGTATTTAATCCCACATGTAAAATGATTGCTGTCCCTCCTGTTTGCTCAGCCTGCAAAGATGAAAATGCCATCAGGCTGCTGTGGTGCAGTTACTTTTCTTTATATCAGTAGTCAAAAGGAGAATAATCGCTGCTGCCAGTGTTTAAACAAGCTGTTTTGAGGAAATTGCCTTCTTTATGAAACGCACAGGCAGGAGTCTTTTCCTGTTCTTTGTTTTCCATGATAGCATGTAAATAAAACAGTTGGGTATGAAGGCAGAGGTAAATACTGTAGTTGTGGTAGCAGTTCTCTCCACCCTTCATGGACGTGAAACCCTCACACTGGATGATGCACCCTGTGGCACAAACTTGGACAACCGTGTGTCTGTCTTCAGAAGAAGAAATGAGGGATCTTTGAACTTGTTTTGCTTCTGTGCTTGGAATGAATTCAGTTATGTATATTAGGATTACCTAATACTTGGTGCTTATGATTGCAACATTGCTGGTGTCTGAGGATGGATGGCCCGATCTGTGGCTTCTTACTCGTTTGTTGGCATCCCTGTTGTGGAAAGCCAGGCTGCACATCCATCCTGTACCCCCTGCTGCCAAAACAAGGCTCCAGCAATGGATGACCCTCCAGCAATGATGCAGAGGGACGGGGGACATGATCTGAACCTTTAAGAGCAAAATAATCAGGCTCAGTAAAATTACTCCTGAGCTACTAGCCTTGGTTATGACACTTGCTCCGGTGGTTCTGGAGCAGTGTATTTGGGCTGGGATGGGTACAGAAAAGCCTCTTTGAATTAAATTAGTGAACGCAGTATTGCACAGATGACTTCACCCTTCCTCACTCCCCCCTTGCTTCCTGGAGGCTGGTTTGATGTCTTTGCTGCTAGTTGGCAAAGGTAGGTAAGTGATCAGTTTTAAAACACTTTGCCAGCTGCAAAGGTGCCTTAAACCTGTATTTTTTTCTTAGATAGAAGTGTGATAGTTTTGAAACTTAATCCTCTGAGCCGCAATTATAACAGATATCTGGGTGCAGGGTGGTGGGTGTCTCCTGGGTGGAGGTGGCTTGTCCCAGAGAGGAGAACTTGGGACCTTTTAGTAGGCTGAATTGGCCAAGTGGAGTGAAAAAAGAAAAAGTTGTTTTGCTCCAAGTTGGCAACCTTACACTACTGCTTGAAGATATAAATGAACTTTGTCTTTTGAAGACTTCTGAGAGGCAAGTGCTTTGAAATGTGTATAAGGGAATGCTTGTATGGTTATCTGTTTAGGAGAGTTATGCAGTTACATTAGCTTCGAGCTACCCTGTCATCTAAGGGGAGGGGGGAGCACAAAGCACCTATTTAGAGATTATAAAATTTGTGCTGAACATGGGTGGTACAAAACCACTTACCCAGCATCTTTCTCTTTGGAAAATAAGATGTTTTTTACAGTGCTGTCAGATAGCGGAGCTTTGTTTGCCAGCTCTGGTGAACAAACGGCACGTTGTTGTGCCGCCTTATCACAAGGTTGTTTCTTGGTAGGAATGTTTCAGGTATTCCCGATGCAGAGAAGGAAAACCCAGAGCTTGGAAATGTCTGATCTGAAAACATTATGTGGCTCCAAGATCTGGTATCTTTCCAAAATGAGAGCTTGGTACACGGGCTTTTGTTCGGCAGACTTTATGGCAGTCATGTAATCTGCTGGTCAGCACTTCCTAGTGCTGGTTCTTTCGGAAACATAGAGCAACAACTTTGAACTCTTATGAAAACAGGATTGTTTTTTAAGGCTATAAAAGGCATCCATCTTGTTCTTTTTGGCACAGTTTTTTTGGTCATTTGTAGTCAATGCTCTGGGTCCCTGAAAATCTGAAACTGTACCGTGTAAACAGCTTTCTTCCACTAACACTAGCTGTGGCTTTGTTCCCTGAGCCACTTCATACTGGAAAACTGCAGGGGACCCGGCTTCTTATTTTCCACCGCTATAGGCAAAACATGGAAAAATCTCTTGCACTTTTAGTCCCTATTGCAGAATGAAGTGCAATATTGAGGTGCTATTTCTGTCTTAACAGAATTTGCTGAATTGCAAAAAAAACCCAGCCATTTGAGTTAAGTGCAATTACATGTAAATAATTTTGACGTCCAAATATTGTGGCAGCACTTATTTTCCCTTTCTGCCATGCACAATTGCTCACTGTGTAGAACGGCAGATTACATAGATGGCCATAATTACGAAAATATGTAACACTTTCTAAAATGTCACTTGCAGTTGCTTGGAATTTTGGCAAACTTGTTATTTGCTTGTTCTTTATGATTAAAATCTGTAACGGGCAAAACTTACTGGAAAACCTGGAGAAAAAGGGTGAATCAGAGTGACTGGCAGGGAATTTACTCTGTCTTGAGTCTTCTGACTATTTAAGTATTTCTGGTGCCTTGTTGTAAACTTGGATTAGAAATTACTGGCAATGGGGTCAGCTTTGTTCCTTTCCCTATGCCTCAAGTGGTGGGGTTAAATGTTCATGAACCATTTCTCTAAGCTTAAAATCCCCAGTCTAATTCTTTACCAAAAATCCACCCAAATGCATAGCTAGCAAGAAGGGTTCCCAAAATCTGAAGCTCTTTGCACGTGCATGGACACCAGCATTTTTTCAGCATTAACTTTCTTAATCTGTGTGTACCACTTCATGCTTCCTGCAGTATCCAGCCATCTTGCAAACTTTCTCACTAGAGCATGTTCGCCCAGGGAAATTGCATGGACTTAACCCATGGGGCAGAATAAAAATGATGATGCTGCTGCTGCCAGCTCCTGGACACTCCTGTGGGCTTCACAGCCCTTCTTAAGCACCAGGTCACTTATGTAGACAAGGTTGATTGGCTTAAATCAGATTTAAGTCAGGAGGTGAGGAATCATTGTTTAAATAATTGATTTAAATTTTGTTCTCTAGTCTTATGCTTATCTTCAGGAAAATTGTTAATAATTAAAATGTTTGTGATTACATTTAGTCAATAATTCCTAAACATGTTTCAGCCTTTTGGCTCGCTTTATGAGTACACTTACTCATATGCTTCACTTGAGACAATTCTAAATGTTTCTTAAAAAGTAAATAATTGATTTGTTTTGTAGTTGTGTAGTTAAATTTATTAACTATTGGAAATTTATTCCGATTTTGTCCAGAGATACTGAAAACTGAAAACCCACATGACAGGCATTTCTCCAGCAGGCCAGAGGATATGTAACAAACATACTTTGACTTTTGTATTTGTAATCTTTCCGTTAAAACAGTTCCAGTATCTCTTTTGAGAACTGTTTCTGGTCGTTCATTAGAGCTTTGCAGGGAACAGCCCTCTGCCTCTGGCACCTTATCTTTGTCGGGAGAACGAAAACATGCCGTTCTTTTTAACTCCCAGTTTGGACTGATAGGGTTGCTGAACTGAGTTGCCTGTTGGTCCAAATGCAAAAGGCACACTGCATCTGCAGCACAACCTGCTGCTCCGTCTGCCTCGGCAGTCACCTCTTCTGGGGTTTGGCCGTATCCGTGTTCCCAGTTAAGCTTCCCACAGATGGGGGCTGGGTATCGCGATGCCGATCCTCTCCTAGAACAGGATACAGAAATCTTGTTCCTTACTTTGGCAGTTTTGAAAATAGCATTACTGCAGGCACCTTGTTGGTGTCCACTTAAAGGAGTATCTGTTTTACTTGGTACTGTTTGTTCAGCTCAAGGAAGGTGTTTCTGTCCCAAAGAATGGAGCACATCGATCAGAGTACAATGATGCTAATGAGTGCCCACTTCAGTTTTCTTACAGTAAAGATCTGGGGGATGGAGAGGGAGCCTGCGTCAGGAAAGAAAAAGGGTCAAAAAATGTCAGGGACAAATACTCAAGCTAACTTCAGAAGGTGGTTGTGCAGATTTGGCTGTGCCACCTTTCACCTGTGAAATGACAGTTTTCATGACTCTCGCTATACTGGTCCCTGCCCCCTTTCCTTCAGCATTCCCCATTTTGCAGCTGCCAAACTTTTGTTTGATCTTGCAGCCGTAGTATTTCTTTAATCTCGTATCGTGTGGGAGTGTGTATATAAACAAACCAGGGAGGCATTTTACAAGAGATTCATAACCTTCTTGCAGAGGTCTTTTAAACTATAACCTGGGACAGTGGGTCACTGGTGGGGAGCTTGGGTGGAGCAGGATCTTTTAATCTTTGATGCAAGCTGAAAACAAATCTTTTTTCATCTTTGCAGATATCAGCTACTGACCATGTCAACAGAGTTCCAGGATGCTCACCTTGCAGAGGTGAAACCTCTGGTGGAAAAGGAGGAGGTAATTGTTTTAAAGTTTTCTAGAGCTTGTGTGTTTTATTTCAGGGCTGCTGTTGGAACTGCACATGTGTTCCCAGATTAGTTCTGACATATCGTATGAAAGAAACAAGTACGAGAAACTGCAGATGGAATGAGTGGGTTTTTTTTAAAAAATGCAAAACTGAGCCTTAATTATTTCCTCTTGCTCGGTCTTTGGTTTTAATCTTCTCTAGTGCTAATCTGGTGGTGACTTTTTTACTTTTCTGAATAATGACAGCTCTGGGTCTTTGCCCAATTGGCATCATTCAAAATAGCTAATCTCATGTACATCCATCTATAGCTATAGACTTCCCAATGTAAAGATAGAAAATTTGCTCTGTCAGGTACCTTTCAAGGAGGCACAGAGAGAACCTTTACTTTTCCTTTGGGCACATCTGAGTCCAGAGGTATGACTGATGACTGTGCCCCATCTAGCCCTCTGACTGCACTGAGCTATGAGTTACAGGCAAACTGCTACCAGGTCTGCAGCCGACTGGGTGTGCACAAGCCGCAGCCTTTCCTCTGGGGTGGCAGTGTAGAAACATGCTAGCTTTTTTTTTTTTTCTGAACCTTGTTGCACTTCTTTCCATTTGTTTTTGCACCATTTTCTTCAAAAATCTACTCATGGCATCTGGGTTCAGCGGCTGTCTGACTCTTTGGTGGTAGCAATACTCTCTGCTTCAGTATGTTCATGGCAAATAATTCACTGCCATATGTGAAGGAACCTCTCAGCTTTTTCTTGAACCAAAATTAAGGTTTTTCTTTTCTTCCCAATGACTGTAATTCTTGACAATGACGTATATAAATGTGTTGGGTTTTTTTTTTTCCTTGTTTTCTACACTAGAACTATTCATTGCTCTATCTGCTACTTTCTTTTTTATTCCCTACCTCTTTTGTGTAAACACTTAAGAAAATCATTTCCACTTGCGACTGCAGTGAAATGGCTGGAGAAACTTTAAACACAGCTCCTTTGCCAAGGACATTGCATGAAAGCAGAGCTTGTTTGGATACCAGTGAATGCAGCACTCAAACTTTTCAGAAACTAAGATCCCTTTTTAATGCCAATATTGTTCAGTAGTAGCAAACCAAAGGAGATACTAAGCAGAAGTGCTATGGGTACTGAAATGCCTCTGCTTCAAAGCTCAGAAATACCTTAAAACACTGATTAACTTCCTGGGTTTCTGTAACACATAGATCAAAAGTTGGAGTCTTGACAATGAACCCTATGTGCTTTTATTCACGATGTTACCTTAAGTGTTGTCCGCATGGGGAAATTAGCACAGCGTTTTATTTCCTCTGTGACAATTCTTAACATAGATAAAGGAAGTTAGTTAATGTGTTTTGAGAAAGTGGAAAAGATTGCCCTGAAGGACACTCAGCACGTACTAAGTTTAACAGTGGAGCTGATGTTGAGTGGGTGATGCACTCTGAAGTTGCATCCTGGCTTGTTGTGCTTAGGTTTTTTCTGCAGCTGAGCTTTCCATTCCTGAGCAGCAATGAGCCTTATTTCATGTGCTGTCTATACGGATACCACATATACTTATTCCATTCAACTCTAGACCCCACTGGAAACACAGTGTATGAAACTAGCTATGTTTAAAAGGTTGTGAGACCAACAGTTTGGTAAGATTAAACCTCAGCATATTGTCTAAAGCTAAGGCTGTGTAAAATGACTTCCACAAGCTCAGTCAGCTCCTTATCTACTTGTTTGTATGTACAAGACTCTGCCTAATTGCCTAAAGGTCACAACTACAGAGTCCTGTCATAATGACAGGTTGGACTGCAATGTTTTGAGGTCCACCATCCAAGATATCGCCTAAGACAGCAGCTGTGTTGCTTCTGACATCTTCCATCCTTAATTTACCTGGGCTTCTGGGACTGAGTGACCTCCTCCCCAGGATCCGAAGCTTTGCTTTTTATCTCAATACTTTTTTCAAGATTTGGTTTCTCTGTAGTTCTCTGCAGTGTAAAAAGTGTTGGCTTGGCTGCTCTTCCCTCTCTTTTCAGCCCTCCAGTGGAAGTAAGAGTTTGACTTCTTCCTTGTCTTTTAATGAAAGGAGGTGACTGTAAGAAGTTATAAGCCTCTTAAACTATTGGAGGTGGGAAGGATGTCACCTAACTCCTTTTCTGGTAGAGATCCTCAACAGGCATAGGAGCTTGTCAGTAATAGCAGTGGTTGGTCACAGGTTGGAACAGACCTCTCTGTGTCCAGCCAGCCTCCCAAACATACAAAGGCCTAATTTTGGCTAGGATAAAATCCTTCCCACCTTCCACATCGTGTAACCAAATCCCAGTAATGACTGCTTAACTGAGTTGCAAGTGCTCAGTGCATGCTCAAACAACGGCTTTCCATCCTAGGCAGGACTGAGGTGGGCTGTTGGCTGTCCCATGGCTACAACAAGCAATGGAGCAAAGTTCAGTGGTTTTGTTGTGGTTTAACCCCTGTTGGCAACTAAGCACCACACAGCCGCTTGCTCATTCTCCCCCCCGGAGGGATGGGGGAGAGAATCGGGGCGGGGAAAAAAAAACCCTAAAACCTGTGGGTTGAGATAAAGGCAGTTTAATGGGACAGCAGAGAAAGAGGAAATAATAATAATAATCATCATCATAATCATCATCTATGATAACATAATATACAGACTAAGTGATGCCCAATGCAATTGCTCACCACCCACTGACCGATGCCCAGCCCAGCCCCGAGCAGCGATCGCTGCCCCCCAGCCAACTCCCCCCAGTTTCTATACTGAACGTGACGCCGTATGGTATGGAATAGCCCTTGGGGCAGGTTGGGTCAGCTGTCCTAGCTGTGCCCCCCCCCAGCTTCTTGTGCACCTGGCAGAGCATGGGGAGCTGGAAAGCCCTTGACTAGTATAAACACTACTTAACACACTGATGTTTTAGTTGTTGCTATCAGGATTATTCTCATACTAAATCCAAAACACAGCACTATGTCAGCTACTAGGAAGAAAATTAACTCTGAATTAAGGTGAAACCAGGACAGTTTTACTGCTCCGACTTGTCCAGTGATGTAACAATAACTGAAGATGCATCAGCTTTTGTGCTTTATTTTGCTGGTCTATAATCTAGTATTTTACTGCTTTGTTGTTCTCCGTGAAGGTAGTGGGTAAAAGCTCTTGGGTGAATTTTGATGCAGGAGAATTTTCATTGAAGGGACAGGACAGAGCTCTCAGCTGCAGAACCGGGTGGGTTAGAACAAACATGTGCCAGTGCAGATTTCTGTAGCTGCCAACGTTACCTGCATTAATGCTTTAAAAATCTCTTCACAGGCTATCACTCGCCTCCTTCCAGACTTTGATGTTCAGGCAAGTAAAGCTATTCCTTTTTGTTGCTGTTGTTGGGTTTTTTTGGTAAAAGGGAAAACTGGATTGGCATTTGAGAAAACAGCAAAACGTGATCAGCAATGGCTGACTGCTTGCCAGAAATACTGTTACTGTGGGAGAGGGGTCTGAATGGGGCTCCGACGTAGCGGTGTGAAGTGGACTTGCAGGAGGTCTTTTCAGACTGAAGCTGAGAAAGTTTCATCCAAAAGAGGTGGCTGGGTTGCAAGCATCTCTGCTCTTGCTAAGAGAATGAGATTCTTCAGCAGTAGCAATGAAAGCAAAATACTCCCTTCCCGCATGCACACACACTTTCCTCAATTTCCTTTCATTAGTGGTGTGCGTGCATTTCCTCAGAGGAAATGTCCCTCACGATGTATCCCGGTATGCCATTGAATGTTTCCAAAAGATTCCTGAAGCCTGCAGAGCAGTGGAAGGTGCTAAGCAATCAATTTTGCCCCCAACAAGAGTGATGGTAGTTTCCATATGTCTATTTACAGCCAGGACATAAGAGTTCATATAGATGAACTATATTTATTTTTTATTCATTAGCTCCTCTTGTGTATGATTTTATTGTTCTTTAGGCTTCTGACTGAGAAGTTTGTCCTCGCTGGTTCATAAGCTGAGAGTAAGGAAATGCACCGCTGTTGGGAGTCAGGCTGGGTTGAACTGGGAGGGAGACCAGTGATCTTGTACCTGCCTTGACAAACAGAGTGAGCAGTGAATTCCCATCACTTGAGGACAGTATGTGTTGGGAAAAGAGGCTTGCTGGGTGTCTTACTTTTATCAAGGGGGTGTAGGGAGGGACGTAGATTGTACAGGAATAAGGAAAGCTATTAAATAGTTCTAGTCTCTTGAATGTACAGATGGAGGTCCTTGGAGGAAGAAATAACCCTTCTTGTGGCATGTTGCACTTCATTTGCACCTATCTATATTTTTATTCAACACTGTGCAAATTGGTTAAAAATCCAGGCCAAACTAAGCAGTCTTTTCCCTGGAAATGGAGACAGTTATCGCAAACATCTTTATCGTCTTTGAGTGGATCTTACTTCTATAGTAAAACTGTAATTTACATTAATCCTGCATCTTCCCCCTCATCCTTTCTAATGATGAAATCTACTGCCTGAAGTCTTAATAAATGTAAGTTAAAGTTATCACCATGCAGCTTCCTGCAGGACTGCACACAGCATGGGAGAAGCTTTCTGTTTGTGTCCAGATTGATCACTTGTTCTAAATAAATCTGAATCCCAGATTAAGTCTGCTAACAGGAATACTGCAGTATTTTGATTAAGAATCCAGAAGTGACCCATATGTCAATTCTATTCTTGGAATAAATTTGCTTGGTTTGTAAACCATGTGTAAATATAGGTTTTTTTTTTAACTTGCAAGATCAAATTCTCTAAACCTTTTTGTTTTCTTTTTTTTTTTTCCCATGTTTTGGATTAACTGTCGCTAATCCAGGCCAGTGGTTCTTGTCATTTAGCCCTGTTCTGCCAGCTCTTGCTTTTTTTAATGATCTTTCTTTCTTCAAGTTTAATCTTCAGTTATTCTAGTTCAGGAAGGAAAAATGTGGAAGAACAGTGTCAATCCGTTATGTTAAGAACTGCTGCTGCAAAGGAGGTTTTGCTTTGGTCCTTAAAACCACAAGTACACTACCTATATGTCTTTAAGTTCTGTGGCTGATTTATGAAAAAGGTGGTTTGGAGCCTTGATTATTTAGTTCATTAGAGAAGTTCATGTGTGGCCCTGGAGGACCCAGGTCACTTGGGACTGACACTGAAACTCATGTGTGCTCTTAATAACCAACCTGTCCCATGAGCCACATCTGGGAGGAGGATGGACCTGGCCAGGGAAGGAGGTGATAAGCACTTGGCAGGATGGAGCTCCTTATCTAGTGCCTGTGTATGGATGTGGGCATCCACCGCATTGCTTGCAATTCTCTCCATCCTTTTGAGGAAAAGTTATGCAGTGTTCAGTTAATAATTGTCTTGCTGCCACTAATGAAAAAGTAGTGACTGCCTGTGAGGTGTGTTGGTTCCGAGAATAAATTATATCTAGTTATTCAGATATGGAAAGAGATAGACTCTTATTTCACATGCTGTCTTAGACAGACTTTTCCATTCTTTGAAGTAAGCCACTGTATAGTACAATATCTCCCTTCTGAAAGCACACGTTGCGAGACGTGTATGTGGTTATTCTCTGGAGAAAGGCATTCATGGAGTTACGAGGGGATGGCCAAGACAAGAGATGGAAGAACTGACAGCTCTGAAGTACCTCTGGAGAGCATTGTATGTCTGTCTGTGGTATCTACCAGAAAATTTAAAAAAAAAAAAAAAAAAAATTAAGGTCCTCTGCCTTCCAAGAAGGGGAGTGTTCCTGGCCAAACCTGTTTGAGCAGAATTAATGATAAACTGGTGCAGGGCAGTGTGCCCTGTGCTGCTTTGTTGGCTTAATGCCAAACACATTTCAATTGTATTTCCAGTTTGATGTATTTGCCTATTCTCTTGCATGGTAGCACTGGAGCAGATGGAGACCTGGCTCCTCGTCACTGTGTATAATTCTTAGCTTTGTGTTTCAGAAGTGAGCAGCCCATCACGAGACTGCTTTCTCAATAACTAAGTAAAACTCCGAGCTGTGTGGCAGCTCTAGGTGCCTCGTGGTCATCTATATCTATATGCACTGGCATGCAAGGACCATTTCTGCTTTCCCTCCTCCTCCTCCTGCATGTAGAAGAGAAGGAAAGAGCCACCTTGCAACAGGAGACAAATTTCGAATAGAAGTCTTAA
>VZTL01009520.1:20420-44731 GCA_013400535.1 Scopus umbretta
AGAGAAAAATGGCTGGAAAGGTGTGCATTGGGGTTTTATAAAAACATAAGATGAATTGAAATAACTATTTCAGAGCAGAAGCTAGGGAAAAATGCTAAATAACTTCAGGGCAAAGGGGATTTGAAACCCAACGTTGCGATACCACATTAAAAGCTGAAAAATATTTGAGCTTCAAGTTATTGAAAAAAAGAAGTGAAAAATAGTATACGCAGATATTAGTATATTAAATGTCTTAAGTAATGTGAACTTAAAATATACTGTCTCCTAGCAATTTAAAAGTGATTTAAATCCTCTTTAAAAGCTCTGAAGCTTTTCTCTCAGTTCTGATGCAAGAGAAGGGAGAGATATATTTAACAGGCATGATACTATAAATTAAAATAAAAGCATGAGATGGTAATTGAGGATTAAGTATATTTGAAAGCTTTAAAGTAATCTTGCTGGAATGCAGTATTTTACTTAGAGTATAAAAATACGGCGTTTTTAGCAAAATGTGCAGTGTGTGTGTGGTTCTTCTTTTTAGATCTCTAAAGCGTTTTGGTTGCATATCCTATACTTCAGAAAACAACCTGTTCATAAACATTTTCCTCAGTCTGTATCTTCCTTAGCCAGAGTAGAGAGGGGAAGGAATAAATGAGATCTCATGTGTTGTGGACTTACAAATTGGCTCTAACCTCATGACAAAACGTCAAAAAATGTCACTTGACCCAAAAATAAAATCTGCTTAGAATGGATCGGCTCCTTCAAACTAAGATAGCCTCTCTTAAATTGCATGTATCAAAAGTATTTTCTGTGTGTTTTTAGGGCACTAAGATAAGACTGCACCTCTGTTAAAGTGAGAGATGTGAACAGATGGTGTGTTTGTCTTTATCCTTCTATCAGATTAGTGTACCTTGGATTTTTTTCCAAGATAGTGTTTAATACAAATCAGTTGAAGAGCCTCTTACTATAATGTTGATGTTGATTGGGATGTGCTGCCATCTGTTTTCAGTGCTCTGCATTTTGAAAACATCCATCCCTACATCACGTAGACAAATCTCTTGATCTTTAATAGGATCAATAGGGATGTGAAGTTGTTGGTTTGGTGTTACTGAATAAACTGGTTTGAAATGATTGGTTTTTAGGAGAACCTTTTGGGTATTCATTTTTAAGAACTTGTGCTAGTGGGAAATAGCAAAACCCTGTTGAATTGGGGGAGCCTTACTTTGAAGATAATAAGGAATTAAACCAATTGTTGAACTGACTGTGATTTATGCCAGTCATTAGGAGTATAGTCGCCTGTCGTCTCTGAACTATTTTTGGTTGACACTGGGTTTGAACTAGACTCAGCCTTCTAGTTGCAGAAGAATTATATGTGGAGGTCAGTGGGATGTGCAGGTTCAAGGGTCTAGCTTTATCTACCATGAACAGATTTTTTTTCTTTCATGCACAAAGAAAGAAGATCCCAAGTCTTGAAAGGTGGTCCCTCCTAAGAAAACATGTTCTAGGGTTTCAGTGGTGTAGCTGGAAGGATCTAGCCATAAAAATCTGATGATATGAAATGCCTATTAGTGTCTAACTGGGGAGGAAATAATTTCTGTATTCCACACTCAGCAGGAGGTGTGTTAAACAATATCACTTACTGCCATTACTGGGTGTTAAGGTTGCCAAACTATCAATTTTTATGCTTTGTATTGAAAATCATCTAAGGACAGAAAGAAGGTAGAATGTGGAAAATATTAATTGCTGTTATTATTAATTGCTGTCTATTGCTACTGCAAATCTCTGCTGGCGTATTGTATAATCAATATACCTACAATATCCTATTTTCTGCCAAAATGAAACTTAAAGTAACATTAGTATGACTGATGCAGGAATTCTCTGGACTAGATGTTGCTTATCTTTGGAAAATACGAGATTTCAAACATTTAAAGTCCTCGTTTTTGTTGCTGCAGAGAATCATTCTGACTTACACTAATTTTTCAAAGTCTTTTGTGTTCTCACTGGAAATGTTGGTCCTGGCTTTTAGGAAAGAACTTGCTTCTGATTTAATTTAGAGTAAGTTTGGGGTGTTCTAGCATTTGAGATAACAAAACCTGAAATGAAGGTAAACTTACCAAAACCTGATGGAAACAGCAACAGGAAAGATCGTACTAATTCCCAGGTCTGACATTTGGCACTCTGTACATTGTGTGGCAGAGACTTAGTTCATCTTTGATGTCTGAACTCTATTGAGTAAGTACTTCTCCTGGTCAAACCTGACTCAAATCCTATTAAAGAATGACGTCCTCATGAATTAGTCTGTTTTGATTTTTCTAGCTGGGCATTATGGGAGTCATAAGCCTATGCAGGATAGGAGCTTGTCTATATAACCCAGTTTCCTACTTGGGCAAAGTAGAAACTAGCTACTGTCCTCTGTCTGTCTTGCTGGATTTATCACCCTGTTTTGCCTAAAGATGGTGCTGGATATGGAAGATACAGCTTACCTGCTAAATAATGCAGTGAGTATGCAGAGGAATTAATCTCTAAGGAGACATAAAAAGTGAAAGTTAGTGTTTCAGTGGAGTATAGTTCAGATAGCAGCGATGCTCATCTCGCCCAGTGTACAAGTGGGGGATCTTGATTCATTGCTGTAATTGTACATTAAAACCGATGTGCAAGGAAAATAGGTGAAATGTGGAATGCTCTTGCCTAGCATCCTTATTTTTGACCAAATGCGTGGTATATTCCATGTATCAAATTAAGGAGCTGAGACTTAGATCAAATCAATACCTCAAGTCTCTGAAGAGATTTTGGGTTTTTCTCTGTAAAGGTTTTCGCAGAGGCTGTACGCTCCTGATTTCTACAGCATAATTTTTAATAGATTTGAATTTAACTTGGACTTTGCCTCTGGGCATTACTGCGCAGAGCAAGTCAAGCAAGCCTGGCAGCAGCAGACAGTACGCTGTACTGAATGACATGGATATCTGTGTCCTGTACAGTAAATAAAGTATTCTGGTGAAATGCTAAGGCTGGCTACTAACTGTATACTGCCTTCACTGTTATGTGAGTGTAACGACTGCCTTGACTGTTATGCGAGTGTAATGGTATTATAATAAGTGTCATAAATAAATGTCGTTTTGTGATTCCTTTTATACATGTTGGCAGAATAACAAAATGTTTATAGCCATCTGAAGTTCGAGTGCAAAAGACACAAAAAAATGTTCCATGTATTGTGGATGTTAGTACAACCCAAGTCCCATCGAACTTACAAAGACTTCCAATAAATAAAAGATAGTACTCATGGGGTCTTTGATTTGACAATAAAGGTGTCTTTAGCTTTAAAAGCATTAAATAGTACAAAGTATTATACTAAATACTGCTTTCTTTGAGGAATAGTAGTTATTTGCTGAGTTAAAGTCCTTTTCCTAGAAAACAGAAGTATTTTATCTTGGCAACTTGCACTTTTGCAAATGTCAACAATCATAGTTGTAAACTGTTGTTGTTTTAGGTGCCACTGCACTGAACTGCTTTCTTTTTTGTTTTTTTTTTTCCTTCTTTTCTTATGCTGACTTTTAGTGAGGTTAAAAACTATTTAACTACTCCCTCAGCATCTTGTTAGACCTAGCAGCTTAAGTGCTTCTTAGTTGTCTGCGGGCTGGAGCAGGTGACAGCCAAATGTAAAATGTTAGCAGAGAGCCCCCACTGTGGGAGAGAACGGGGTGTGTTGGCACGGGAATTGTGGAGAGCCCCGGGGCTGCAGGCAGACCCTGGGATGGGGTAGGACCTGTGCTCGTGGTCAGCCAGAGGTCTGCTGCAGTGCGCGTTCCGTGGAGCACTTGGACAAGCCCCTGACAGATTGCTCCTGTTCTTTGCCAGGAGCAAGATGTGGAGACTGTGCATGGCTCGGTCCATGTCACCATGTGTGGGACTCCCAGAGGGAACCGGCCAGCTATCCTCACCTACCATGACATCGGGCTGAACCGTAAGTTGACTTTTTATTTAATAGCACAGGTATGGCCTGGTTCCTTCACACTACTGCCATAATCAAAGGTGTGGAAGCAGCGATGGTTGGGAGACCTTTCCTAGGTCCTTGCTCGCTTATGTGCATTGCAACCTGTTAGCTGGTACCTAATTCTTCTTTTACAGCAAGTTTAAGTCTCAGGTTTTTTATGCTTTTGAAGTAAATAATTGGAATATTTTACTTAAAGGAGCAAAACTCCTCTGGTAGCTCATAGTGACCCTGTATAAATGCTGTAAAAATATCTGTAGGGGATGGCTCGGGGTGTATTACCAGCAGGACTGAAAATACCATTGCTGGTGCTGTGGCTGAGGTTTCTGTCTGATAACCATTCTTATGCTGCCATGGGTTTATATAAATTACGTGCCAAATCAGGATGACAAAATGAGTGCTGGCATTCTGTCCTTAGCCAGTATTAAGAAAATAACATTGATAAGTGCCTTTTATCTTATCTGTCAGATCCAAGAATATAATGACCTAACATCCAGATCTACTCTAATTTGTTCTTTTCACCAGTACTGTTTGTTTCACACAAGTTACTGTTTCTTAATCAATGTTTACATTTAAAAACACCTGCAGATCTTTAAGTCTGGCTATTACTGGGGGGCAGACATTACTCATAAGAAAAAATACTCTTTTCTTGCCTGTTTTTTGTGGAACTGCCTTACTTCATTTCGGATTTTCAGAGGATCAGGCAGAGCTTAATCTGGGTCCCATCTTTGAATAAGACCTTTCTTTCCAGAGTTACAAAGTCTATCTTCATGGTGAATAACCTTTCTCTCCCTTTGAAAGGGGAGGAACCTTTTCCCAAACTTGCATATTCTCCTAAAGCTGATTTTAGCTAAAAATGTTTTATATTCTGCAATGATTTTGCTTGTATGTTGCAGCGTGAGGACATTCAGAAACACGTACAGAATATTGAACTGTTTTCTAGGCATCTCAAAGATGGTGCTACAGCATTCATGCTTTCTACTCCAGGAGAAAAATATGCTAACCTTCTTCCCACATTAATATTGCTTAAAAATCAGAAATCACATGACCTCAAAGTTGGGAGCCTACAGCATTGAGTATCCCAGAAGGACGCTTTTTTCTCGAGCTGCCTGCAGCAGTCGATCATGTAATGTTTATCATGTAATATTTGGGCAAAAGCACAAGTCACGATCTCAGCCTTGGATACTTCTTTCTTCCATCTGTTTTGACACAATCCAAAGAAAAATGATTGTACAAGTAAATGCATAATTTTATGGAAGCCAAAACCAGCAAAGAATACTCCTGACTGCATTTTATTAGTATTTTAACTTCTCATAAAGAAAAATGTTTTGAGATTTTGGTATACTGGGCAAATACTTCTGGCAGGTACCAAAACAGCATGGATAAACCTTAACTGGCCATGAGGTTCGGGGTTTTTTGCTTCAAGGAATTAAAGCAATTTGGCACAGTTTGCTTTGTAGCAGGGCTGTACTGGCCTTTCCTCAGAAGTAAAGGACTGCCAGTTTTCCCAGGCTGTATCATAGCTCACCTGATAGAACCAACTTCTCATTAACCTGCAGGACAGGTTAATAAATGATTTTATTATAGCTGCAAACTTACTGTTTCCACTTAGTATAATTATTCCATGTTTTCTTTTCCTTCACAAGATAAAACTTGCTTCAATCCTCTCTTCAACTTCGAGGATATGCAGGAAATCACCCAGCATTTTGCAGTCTGCCATGTAGATGCACCTGGTCAGCAGGATGGAGCACCATCTTTCCAAGCTGGGTGAGTTGTCGGGGAAACAGCCCATGGTTTCAGAGTTACCCTCTTGCTGAAAAAAGAGTCTTGATCTGCAGTTTAATTAAAAAGCACTTGGAGCAAACACAGTAGTCGGCTTTTGAACTTGAATCCTGACACTCTGTTTCTAAGGTACTGTAGCTCTGGGAGCTCTGTTGTGTTGTGCCAGTTCACAGCAGACTTTGGGGCTGTAGTCTCGTGTTTTATCTCTTATAACTAGACTGCCTGTAAAGCAGTTCCTTGACAGATGTCTACATCTGTCAATTTAAAGATCGAGTTACCTCGTTTTGTAATGGCATCCTGAATACAAATACAAAACTAAATTGTTACTATAAGCAAGATAGGCATTAACCACTATATAATGTCCTTCCTAAATCCATGTTTTTTATGAAATGGCAGCATGGTGGATGTTGATAAGTAGACTTGATAACCTACCTGGAAAATCCAACTTGTTGGACGGTAACCGAGTGATGTACCCCCACAGAATATCAGAGATAGCTGCCTGCGCCTGACTGTGTATCATGTATGATGCTGTAACTCTTGGAAACCTTGTGTGCCATGAGCACTGTCTTTGCCAAAATGCTTGTCCCACTTACTTCAAATGAGGCAGGTTTGCCGTAAGATGCCCCTTGGATAGGAATCAGCTTGGTTGAGGAAGGGAGCAGCCAACATGCCGAGGAGAGGGTACAAGGCAAGGAACAGTTGTTCTGTAAGAATGAGGTATTAAGGAGCTTATATGTACCCTTATTGCACGAGCCAGTCTATTTCCTTTCTTAAATTTTAAGCTGGTCTGATGCTGAGGAGGTCATGATGGGCCAGGATCTCAGCTAGTGCTAACTGCAGTGGCCCAGTTGTCTACCAGAGCAGCCTACAAAGCTATTTCAGTCACCCTGCTTTGTATTTGTTTGAATCACAAGCTTTTAAGTGTCTTAACCCTCATGTCCTGAACAAGCATTAACACTTCTGAGCTGTTAGCTGCATCGGGCAGCCATCATGATCTATGCTAGTAAAGACCACTGCTTAATAACATCATGATGACAGCACAAGAAGCTCTCTCCCAGCCCTCCAGCTGAGAGACCAGCATGCTCAAGTTAAGTCATAGCTGTTGCAGTGACACTAGCTTTTGTCATGATAAGGTTTAGCTTCCCAACAAGAAAATCTAAGAAAATAAAGTACTTTTACCCTGTTTTGGAGGTTTTGTTTGGTTTTATTTTGGAGACTAAACTAGAGAATCATTAGGATAGTCCTGATGGGAAGCAGAGATTTGAATACAACCTAGGCAGATGTTCTCCAGCTGCTTTGCATGGATTTTTTTCCATGTACTGCTTAGTCGAGATTTTGCACAGAATTTCCTTCCCTTAAAAATTTGTTTCTGCTCTGCAGAATACCAGGAGCATTAACTGACAACTGTTTTTATTGAACTTCCTCAGCAGCTTCGTAGCCCTTCCTATGCCTTCATTTTCTCTACCAATATTAATAAAAAGCTCTCCTTATTTATCCTACGGTAATTTTTGTGTCCCTGAAAACATGCATGCAAATTATTTGCCAAAGATCTAGATCTTATTGCTGTAGTCTGTGATCTTGTAACACGGGGCAACTCTTTCTGTGGTGGACCAGAAGTATAAATGTGGCGAATGTGGTTGGAAACTTGCCTCAAGTTCAAACTTTTTCATAAGTTTTAAGTGTTAACTTTTCTTGGAAGAGATTCATTATGGTCTGTTTTGCTCTCAGCCAGACCAGACATCTATCATCCTGTAACTCAGATAAAGTACCGTATAGATCATGCTCATATTTCTGCTAAATTACCTGCTTGTGCTTGCTTCTGATTCAAATTCAGCTCATATTGTCAATGATCTCGTAATGAGCACATTTGGTATTAAATCTACAGTGACCACTGTGTCTCCGAATCTCCCAGCCTACTCTACTAAAAATGGTCTAGTAACTCCACAAACACATATTTGTTGTAGGTACGTGTATCCCTCCATGGATCAGCTGGCTGAAATGCTTCCCGGAATCCTGAAACAGTTTGGGTGAGTACAGAATTACTTACTTATTTTCCTCATTCTTTTCTCTATGTGGCACACCAAAAGAGCAGGCCCTGTGCTGCCCCTAAAGCTTTGGTCTGGCTATCTGGCATTTTGTTTGCTAGAATTACAGTTGTGGACATTTTTTAATTCCTCTGTTATAGATGGATCACTTCTGCCTTTGTTTCTGAAAGAGCTTCTTTTTGGGCCTTTTTTGAAATGTCTGTTTATTTTTAAACAGGAAGCAACTTCGAGTGAAATCCCATGTGCCTAATTTAGGGGCTTCCTCCAGTATTTTCTGTGTGCTGCCCTCACAGGGGCAAGGCATAGACAATCTATTCTTCCCACTGTAACAACCCACATTTTCCTGTGTGGTTAGCAGAAAAAAAAACATGGTCCCATCTGAAGACACTATTTTGTTTCTGTGGCTTGAGTGTCTTAGGGGTTCAGTCTGACCTTAAGCCTCTTCTACTACCAAGTGCAGATGCCAGATTGCCAGTGTTGAAAGATCTGGTGGCAGTGTTCCTCTGTTGTCTACCTGCAACAGGTTTAGGTCTGTGTCCTCCCTTAAAGCTTAGCTTTAGCAGGAGCTGTAGCTGAGAAAGATACCTTCTCTGTGGAGTTGGTGCTCCTGGTACACAATGAAGAGTGCAGGTAGGCACCTCCAAGGGGTTTTCAGACCAAGCAGAGAACTTGGCATTCAGGGTTAGGCAGCCTTGGAGAACAGACAAGCTGGACTGCTGGTGGGGGTTTTAGTCTCAGACTAGCATCCCAATTTAGACATTGTTCAGTTGTTCTAATCAGCTGTTACAGTCCCTTGGACCAGTTTAACTCACTGCCTTCTTAAGAGATGTGGGGTTTTTTTTTAAACACCTAATGTAAGGCACAGGTTTGCCAGTTCTGCTCTTGCACTGAAAAAAAAATGCTTACATAATGTCAGTACCTTGAAAATCAGTTAAACTGGAGTGACTTACAAAACCTCGATTTAATATTGCTAATGAGAACGAAAATTATCCTCAGGTATTTTCCTGAAAGCATTGTATAATCTGTTTTTCTGAGTGGTTTTGTCTAGTCTTTCCTTCCATGTATTTTCTAAGACCTTGAAGGCGATGCTTTAAAACCAATTTCAGTTAATGCAAATATTTGGTTTATCTCTGCCCTGTTTGGTTATGAAGTTTAAACTCAGTCACCCCAATGGCTGGATAGCCTGAGAGGTTTCCCTGCCAGCCCGCTCTTAGGGAGGAATGAGCGTCCCATTTGGATGGCGGTACTGGGGAGGGGGGGAGCTTTGTATTTAGGCTGCAGATTTCAGGACTGTATCTTTTTAAGTTTTTCTGGCAGAGACTAACCATTTCCTTCCAGGATCAGAACAATGCTATGGTTGCTCAGTATATTTACTTAAAGATAAGTGAGAATTGCTGCTGCCCTGCAATGCCTGAGGACCAGTGTCCTGCAAAACTGCTGAAAACAAACCAGCTGCTATGTTGAGCTCCTTACTGGGGCTGGTGGCGTTGCTGAGGGTCCGTGGTTTTGCCCAAGCTGCAACCCACCCTTCTCTAGGTGCCTGCTGGCCTGTGGAAGAGGAAGGCTGCTGATGAAGGTTTGTTTATTTTTGGTGCTGTCTGACTCATTTGTGTCTTCCATTTTATTGCTGTGCAGGCTGAAGACTGTTATAGGAATGGGAACTGGAGCCGGTGCCTACATCTTAACCAGATTTGCTGTAAGTTTCATGGAGTTTCCCTAAAGCCTCAAACCTGATTTCCCTGATGTGTTGTCATCTCTGTAGCGTGTGCAGAGAATTCCTGCTCTGCCATGCCCACTTAAGTAAGCAGTTAGGCTTTTAAGTGAAATACCACAATCTGCGGGATAGCTAATCCAGAAGAACTAGATTTTCCATTTTAAGGCCTGGGCTCTACCCAGTTAATTTGCAGAAGGTTTTTTTAATGGGAGTTCTCTATTTAAACTGAGGGTGGAGGAGAAGTTAAATCTTAATGTTCTCCAGCTGCTCGGTGGAATTGCTTTAATGAAAAACTTTTTTCCATACATACGCTTGTTTTGTGCAAGATAAAACTGGACCTACAGCCTTCCTTCCCAGGAGATATTTTGCTAATTTAAATTTTATGCTGACTGTCAAGTTGCAAAGGTTATGCAGTGAATCTTAAATCTTTTCTTTTGCAGTTAAACCACGCGGAGATGGTGGAGGGATTAGTTCTTATTAATGTAAACCCTTGTGCTGAAGGTTGGATGGACTGGGCAGCAACTAAGGTAAACACTTTTAAGTTAGAAAAATAATCATACTGTGAGCTTGTCGAGCATGAGGAGCTGGGCAAGCTTGTGTGTCAAGGCACGGCTGCAGACACAAAATATCCCAGGCTAATTCCTTTGGGGTTTATTCTTCCATTTGCAAACATACCTCCTGTAGGGCTAGCGATAAAAATAAGTACCTCTAGGAAACAGATAGCCACGGTATAATGGAGCTACTGGGTATGAACAGTTCTTAAGAGCTAGTAACTGCTGGGGAAAACCTAGTTTAATCTGGACACAGGGTAGTTTTGGAAACAATTTTCTTTCAAGTAATCTTCAAGTGTAGTGTAACATTCAGTTCTTTCTTGTCCATGGCTTTGTTTACTGGCACAGTCCAGAATGTGAACTAGAGGACAGAAAAATGTTCATAAGAACATCTTCCAGATTTCAATCATCTAGCTGAGTCTTAGGTGCCAAAAGGACTCAGGAAAGGGCAATTGCTACAGTAACTGTGGACAGATTGTCCATACAACCAGACTTTAATTGAAAATGTTTACATACAAAGAAGCGCCTGTTAAGTGTATTTTTTTGTACTTGTAAGAAAGATTGCAATGTGGGAAAACAGGTGTGCTGAGAACTGGTTTCAAAAATATTCCTGGAACCAATTTATATAAAAAGTATAAATGTTACATTACATGTCACTCAGATTTAACCTGTTAAAACATTTTTCAGGGTGAACTGATGGAAGGCACTTTGTATCATTCAAGGTCATGTTTAAGTGAATGGCAGTTGTTATAAACACTCTGAGAAGTACAAAACCTGGTGTGTTATCTCTTAACCATACATAGAGTCAACCCATTGTAAGTGTCTAGGGTTGTAGTCAATGTAATGACAACCTTATAATAGTAGGAGAAACTTCCCAAAGCTGGGATGTGACATTCGTTCAAGGCTTAGTTACTAATTTTTTTTAAATAATTTTGCATACCAGTTTATTTTGTAAGTTTGATCTGGAAGTATATTTAGTAACTCCTCTACATTGAGATATACCAGTTGACCTATTTGGATTATCTCACCCAGTATCTCACTGTAATTAAATTCTTCCATATCTATGCCCCTGCCTTCTACCTCTCCCTAAGCACTGCTGACCTCAGGAGTCCAGTGGGTGCCCTGTATCCTTCTGTCCTTCCAAAGCAAGAGCACATACTCTGGGACATGAGCTTTAGGTACCAGCTCCAAAGTATTGTCTGTGTGGGTTGTTAGGAGGAGATTGGGCAAAGAAATTAAATTACACCCATCTGGCTGGTTTGCTTGGTGTTCTTGCAGGGAGTGATTCCATATATACCTATGCCACTAGCAGTATGTTCCCTATATATCTGCATTAGTAAAGACATCCTATGAGAATGACTCAAACGTAGACAACCCCTAATGGTGTTTCAGTTAGACTGAGGGGAAGAAATGCCAATCCAGGATATTGTACATATAAGGACAGCAGAGAAACATCCATAGTAATTGAAAGGTCTCAATTGTTCAAGGATTGTTTTAATATCAGATACTTAGATAATCTTGCTGTTCAGATTTCAGGTTGGACAAATGCTTTACCAGACATGGTCATTTCACATCTTTTTGGAAAGGTAAGAATGTTCAAAAGAGTCCTCTGATGTATTCAGTCATCTGTATTTACCTCCTGGAGCTGGGAGGAGGGGAGAAGCCTTCACTTAAACAACAAAGTACAAAGTTAAACTGTGAGATAGGATTCATACTTTCATTCCAAGTATTTTGGAGGTCGTATGCTGCCATGGGGACTCAAGTGCATCTCAGTCATGACAACTCCAGTAGGAGCAGCTCCCCATTTAGACAGCCAACACTTAAACGTGAATGTAAGCATCATATGTGCTCATGTTCTGAGCAGAATTACCCCACAGATTTTTTTTTTTTTTGATACCATAATATACTTGTAACTCTGGGAGAGCTGGTTATTGGTACTAATGGTGCTCTTTAGTGCCAGCCTACTTTAATAGAAAGTGCTATACTGTTTTCTGAGGCTACTTTGCTGTGCTTGAAACTGTTAGTAACAGCAATGGAAAACTCAATTCCAGCAGAAAAGGAACTAATCTACGAAGACTTTAGAACCAAACTGTTTGAAAATGTTAGTGATTGAAGTCCTTGAAACTTAGTTATTTACTATTGTGAAATTGAGTTCCACATTATATATGTTTGTAAGCTTTCAACATCTGCTTTACCCTGGAAACATTTGTTGAGCTTCTTACCCTGAGTTTTGGTTTGTTCGTTGTTTTTTTTTTAAAAACCTCACACTTGTCTGACTGTAACCATCTGCACTACAACTACATGTTTTGCAATTGTAAGATCTTGACATTACAACATTCTGATGTTTTAAAGTGAAAAATATGGTACTGCAGTCAGAGCCTAATGTTAATTCTGGGTGACGCCACTGGGTGCTACAAGTTGTCCCCTCCCTAAAGGTGCACTCCTGTTGTGTAGATATGAGTCTGATACGTGACTGCTGTGCCATGTCTTCAGATCCTTTCAGAAAGTAGCCCGTATTCTGAACCATTCTGTCTCCACTGTAGGAAGAGATTCACAGCAACCATGACCTGATCCATACTTACCGTCAGCATATTATTAATGATATGAATCAAACCAACCTTCATCTCTTTGTCAACTCTTACAACAGGTAAATGCATTTACCTGATTTCTATCTGGAAACTGTTTTAAGAGGTTGTCCAGCTCTTAGAGCTATTATTACTTGTATGGTGGAGTTGCTTATGTTCCCCCATTATAAAGTTCTGCTTGACAAGTGCCTTTAGGGATCTCGGGTGGTTTGCTTGTGGGAGAAAGACCTTGTGCATTTGTGGCGAGACAGGTGGTACACTTGGACTGAACTAAGACATTGACAAAGTCTAAAGGCTAAAGTGGTTCTCCATCAATTGTGGAGGCTACAATATCCATCAGATTAAATTAACATATGTGAGTGTCTGTGCTTTCTCTAAACTAGAAGAATATGGAAGTATCTATAAAATTTCAGTGCATCAAGAGCCTTTGTCCTCCTTTTTTTTTTTTTTTTTTCAGTCGGCGAGACCTAGAGATTGAGCGTCCTGTTCCTGGAATAAATGTTGTCACCCTTCAGTAAGTATTTCATTTCCTACCAGTTCACCTGTAAATAACGTGAGCTAAGAGGCGTGATCAGTGGGTGTATTGCATATGCATTGCAGAGCTGTAGCTGAGTATGCTTATGCTTTATGTGCTAGAAAAGGGTCTTGTAACTTTGTCTAGGAGATAAAAGGTTACTGCAAGTCAGGGACTGCCATTAGGAAGGCTTTCCCTCTTCAAAATTCAGAGTCTTATTAGCTGAAATGGAAAGCTAAGTAGTTCCTGTCACTGTGTATCTGCAAACTTGCGCTTACAGAGTAATTACTTGAAAAGTAGATATACTTAGCTTCACCTGGAAAAATGTCCTAGTTAATTGAAACTATAGCTCTGAAGGCACTTGAGCCATGCCTATGCAACCAAGAGAACATAAACAAAACCAACTAAAAAAAAAAAAAAAAGAACAAGAACAAACCTTCAGTAAGATGGAGCAGGTATGAGAATGACTTTCTGCCAGGTCATCTGCTAATAGCTTTTCACTTATGCTGCAACTTGTACAAGGAAACAGTTGTCAAGTCCCTCTCTGCTCAGCTACTCATGTTTACACACAGGAGACTTTGAGACTCTGCTCTTTTGCCAGCCTGGTTGAAATTGGATGACAGGTCCAAAAGTTGGAGCTCAAGGGGCAGGAGGGGTGGGTGTGAGACTTTGATGGTGATGCCCACATTCAGTTTCTTTTACAAGAAGGAATAAGAGCACTGGGAAGGGCTGATTGCTACAAGGTGAGGAAAAGGACAGGTTCTCAGGCAAGGTATCAGAGCATGTCAGTAGATCTGCAGCGAATACAGTGGAATTGATGTGTATTTAAGGTGTCTGGAATACAAAACAAATCATTTTCACACACTTAACTGTCTCATCCTTCCAGCAGCACAAAGTGCAGCTTAGGGCAAGTCCGGGCCAGATCACAGAGATAATACCGCTTTTGTGTGCTTCCTTGCAGATGCCCCGTCCTCCTGGTGGTTGGCGACAGTTCCCCGGCAGTGGATGCTGTGGTGGGTATATGGAGTCATCTTTGCTGCTGTGCTGAAGGGCAGGCGAGCCAAGAAGCTGCGCGAGGCCAGCAGAGCTCACACCCGCACAGCAGCCTCGCTGGCTATCGATCCAGTCCAGCTGGCTCTCCTCTTTCAGTCTGCGGGAGAGCTGCCATTAATTCCTTGCTGTTTGTCCCCTCTGTCTGTGCACCAGTGTTTAATAGCTACTGCGCTAGGAACAATCGCCACAGCAGTTCCAGTGAACCGCAAATATTTTCCTTTAGAGAGGAATCTGCTGCTGGTATTTTAGCTTGTTCTGTGGTGTTGGAGCTCTGCCCTGGATCACTATGGAAGCGAAGAGCTTCTTTTTGACCACTGTAACTCGCCCCAGATGACTTGGTGACTTCAAATGTTATGCCTTAACAGGCATGCCCAGTCTGCTGGCCTGTGGCCATATGGCTGCTCACCACTTGGGACGCGACCAGATGATCCCAAATCACAAGATAAACAACACTTGTTGCCACTGGAGTCACAGAAACAGATAAAAAAAATCTCAAATTCCCAACTAATGGTTTTGCTTTTACATGGAAAAGAATAGTCAGAAATGTGAACTGACCTACTTGGGTTTAAAGATGTATGCATCTATACATAGAGTCTTCGTGCAGAAGCCTAAGATACCCAGTTTAGTCTGTATTAAGCCAGAAAACAAGATATTTAATATTTTTTCTTCCAGTTCATAATTAAAATCTTGTGTATAATGCCTTATGTTGCTGTTCTTTAATATAGGTTGAATGCAACTCAAAGCTGGACCCAACAAGGACCACACTTCTGAAGGTAATAAAGAAAAGCTGTTTTTTACAATAATAGTTGCCCTCATTTAAAATCAGCTGGATTAACTAAAAAAGTGGAACCACACCAAAGTGCTGCAGCACAGATAACAGGGTGAGAATCCAGTTGTGCTGTGGAAGGGCAGTTCCTTCAGGGTAAGGGTATTTTAGTGGGATAAACCAGACTAGAGGCTTCTTGTCAAGGTTAACAACAGGGAATTTCTCAGCTCCTCCATTTTAAAACACTAGGGTTGTGAGACCTAAAACACTCAGTATTTCACATACTCATAATGAATTTGACTATAGCTGGCAAAGTTGATCTTGAGGTATTTGGAAAGGTTTGAAAAAAAAACATCAGCAGAGTAGAAGCACAAACCAACTCATTCTGTACCTGTGCTTGCCTGTTCCTCAACGGTAGTGTCAGATGAGTAGACAGCTGATCTATCAGCCACAGTTTTGTCATCCTGCCTTTTCTGTGGACACAGTCCAGGACATTTTACTGTTGTGGTGTTCCTTGGAACAGGACTGTTTTTGCTGGGTTTGCTTTGAGGGGTGGAGTGGCAGGAAAAATGAAGTGCTCCAAAAATATTGCATGCACTCAAGATAGCTTTACTAATTTGGCTTTCCCTGCTTCCCTTGGCGAGTCAGGCTGATGCTTGCCATCCGCAATCTCAGCAAATCATTTTTCCCTCTCACCTCTGAGATTTAGGTATTAGTTCTCTCTCCCCTGTTTGTCATTCAGGTCAATACCCAGTGATGTTATTGTAATTCAGAGCTGAACTTGTAACCAGGACTCATAGGGTAGTTTCTAAGAAACTAAGAAATAGCAAAAAAACATTTATTTGTAACACCAGCCAGTGCTTTGTGTGAGTGTCAAGACACTTTGGGATTTTCTAGGGCTCAGTCATAGTTTTTATAAACATTTAACTGTTTGCCTGGATGCCTTCATCTACATGTATGTTATTCACACAACGAAAGGAAATGTTTTTCTGCCAGATAGCTAAAAAGGTCATTTTAATATATCCTGAGCATAAATGAGTTCCTCTGGCATTACGCTAACTGGCTGTTCTCGTCCCCGTTTCAGATGGCTGACTGCGGTGGGCTCCCTCAAGTTTCCCAGGTAGGATTTGGCTGACGGAAATCCTACTAATCCTGTTCTGCAGCATGTCAGACTGCAACAAATGGGTGTTTTCCTGTAGGGTACTTGCTGTTCCCAAATGTCAGCCAAAAGGATGGTTATGATTTCACAAATAATGATGTCAGTTGGTCATATGAGCTTTCTTTTTTCTTTAAAGATCAATGAAGCACAAAATTAAGATTGGGAGGGGATATGATTTCCACTAATTAAGTCTTAATCAAGTAAAGGTCTGAGGTGGGAATGTGGACATATTATTTTATGCCTGTCTACTAAGCTAACATGGATTAAGGCTTGAGCACTAGTGTTTTAAAAGCATATTCTTATTTGGCCTATTTATAGTATAGATCAGGAAAGTGGGAGGCAGGAAATAACAACGCTGTGTTCTTGCATACACTGACCTGGCTTGACTGAGAATGAACTGGAATTTCTGAAATATATTTGGCATAAAATCCAAGGCTGCCAGTAAAATCAGGCTGGGAAAGTAAAAATTTACCTATGCTCTAGTGGTGCTTCACTAAAACAGCTGACCTGTAAATCAGCTTTAGGATGTGATGTTTTCTAAACAGATTCTAAGCAATGTAACGTGGTGTTCTTGAAATTAAGGAAAAATCTGAATTTGTAATTACCTGCAGCTGAGAAGTCCCTGTACAGGCAGCGTATGCTCTTACAGTGGGAGGAGGGAAAAAGGCTTTTAAAAAGCCACAAAAGACTATGAGCATTGCTTCTCGCTGATAGAGTCCATTCCCTGAACTGATTCAGATAAAATTATAACAAAATCATAGGCAATATTTGCAAGGTCAATAATTGAGTTTGGGGCTTATTTGGCCACTGTGTCAGTCGCAGAGAAAAATAGTGAGTGCCTCATTTCAAGCATGTCAGTCATATGCCATTGTGCTTGTGTATTCTTGCTGAGCTTTTTTGCCCTCTAAACATAACTATCAGCTCTGACTAGCTGAATTTGTTCTCTGCTGGTTAGGAATTGCTCAATTACCGATGCTATATGAACTGCCTTGTGTATTTTTGTGAGGCCAGTTGTTTTACTTTGGCCCATCGGCCTCAGTAACTGCACAAGCAAAGTTTGGGCCAGGCTTAGACCACTTGTAGTCACTTCTCTAGAAATCTCATTCTCAAGTGCACATGCCCAAGTGGTAAAACAATGGGGCAGGGGAGGAGACTAAGGAGGGGAATCATGGAAATTTCTCATGTAAGTGAAAATTTCAGACATTCAGTAGAAACCAGAGAATATTCAAGATGTCCCTATTCAGATAGGGCATCTGTGGTATCTATAACATTGTAATGTAACTAGCTTGCTGAGCACTGTATACAATAATACTATGGTTTGTTTTTGGTTTTTTTTTCCAGCCTGCCAAGCTTGCAGAAGCTTTCAAATACTTTGTTCAGGGAATGGGATACAGTAAGTATCAGCTTTATGGAGTGGTTCACCTGGCTACCAAAGTTTGTTGGGCATCTGAGCACCCAGAGAGTCTTATGATCCTGAATGTGTGATCTTTTCCCTCTTGAATATGCATTTGCAAGGGGGGAAAAAAAACACCTGTGGTGTCTGGGTGAAGGGTTTTCAGACAAAATTATGTTACTGAATAGTAGAGAGCTTGGTAGACAGCTTATACGCATAAATACCTGCTTTACTTTACGTTTATATTTTTAAGGTGGATATTTGTAATAGTGTCCCCTTGTTGCATGATGGGAGATGCTGCACACAACATTCAAAACCAGAGACTTCTTTAATTTGTAGCTGTTTGTCCTTCACATATGTGCTTCTGACAACTGCTGTTGTGTAGATGTCTTGCTAGCCTGGGCTGCCAGCAAAGTTTAAACATCTGAAAGTAACAGGACTTCTGATGAGTCTCTTTAGTTTTCCTCTGCCTTGTTGCAGTCACAGCAACATGCCATAAAGCTCTGTCTTGAATCCCTCAGCCCTGGCCACCAATTTTGCCTTAGTAATTTGGCTCCTTAAGTGTATGTCTGGAGCAGTAGTACTTCTTCACGGGAAGCTACCATGAAAAGTATATATTCAGCCCTGAAGTCTTCTCTGAGGGTGGCTAGGGCTGGAGAGGAAGGCAAGGGCTTCCTTCCAAGACCACAAAGCAAGGCATTAACAAAACTCTCTTCTTCCAGTCCCCTCTGCTAGCATGACCAGGCTGATGAGGTCCCGCACTGCTTCTGGCTCCAGCGTAACTTCTTTGGAAGGACAGAGGAGCCGGTCTCACACCGGGGAAGGCACGAGGAGCCGGTCTCACACCGGGGAGGGAACAAGGAGCCGATCCCACACTGGGGAAGGTGCCAGGAACCGCTCCCACACAGACACACGCATCGAGCTGACGCCGAACTCGGCAAGCAATGCTGAACAATCAAGCCCCAAGTCCATGGAAGTGTCCTGTTAGATGGCTGTGGGAGGTTGAAACTGGTCACAGTGTGAAAAAGTAATGGATGCCCCCTGTGTATCACAAAAACATAACTGGTATTAATCTCAAGCTATTCTGTAGGATGAACTCTGTTCACCAGGGTCTGACAGGGACCAAAGAAAAGAAGCATCTCATTTGCTCTATCGTTATTCTTGTAACTCAGACAGTTGCTGCTATTGTGCCCTCCTTCAGTGGATGCCAAATTCTAAAGGATACTTGCCAAAAGCTGATGTGGTTGTAAACACTTCAGAGTCAAACCAGACTTGCTTAATGTCCTCCTTTAAAATCAAAGCTGTTACATGCCCCTTTATCTCTTATTCTCTTCAAGTAAACTGGCACAATTTGAGATGAGTTTCAAAGAGGGGGAGAAAAAAAATCACTATTATGGATGGCTTTTAAAGAGGGAAATGAATCAAATGTGTTAATGGCCTCATGTTGAAGCTGGAGTTGAATTCATTGTATATAGCTTGACTTCAAATGATAAAGAAGTTAATGTATCGTGCATTTATAGGCCTTCTAATGCATTAGTATTCAAGCCTGTTTTCCTATGTGCAAACAATATACTACTAAAATAGGCAATTTTAATGTGACTTTGAGACGAATTACATCTTTAAGCTTCTTTTTATTTCACTTTTTTGAGATTTAGTGTCAGTCTTCCTTTCCTTCCCGCCTCCTAGACCCTAAAACCTGCTTAGCCAAATGAGGACAAGATTTAAATTTAATAAGCAAGGTAGCATTTCCTCTTTGGGATCTTGGGCCAAGGGGTTTACCGTAATGCAAAAGTCGGTGTAGTTGTAACAAGTAGGGTAGTCATACATGCCAGCAAAGCAGAAACAGCTTGATTTTTCCTTCAGACAGCTTCTTATCTTTGCAGCTCAAGTTTTTGTGTCCAGCACAATTGTGATAAATTTGGAATTCTGTAAGCAAAGCCAGATCCAGCTGTTCTTTGTCAGGAGAGATGAATAACTGTGGGATGGCATGTAATTAGATACTGTACGTTCAACTGCCACTAATTACCAGATTTGAAACTCTGATGAGATCTCACTGGTGCTGAGAAGTGTATTCCACAAAGTGGTGGAGCGGCAACACTGTATCTATGAAATACAGTGTTTAATGACTGCATAAATGTAATGATCTGCTGGTTCTGCATCTTTACGTAGCCTCCTGATGCCTTGGGTTTCTTTCTTTGATGGTAGTGGCTTGATACCTTTCCACCAGTCAGATTTTCACAGTTGGGTGTTCTTAAGTTTGTCCTTCCCTAGGTAGCGGGACAGGATTTCCCGAGCTCCAGTGCATACCTGCTGCATTGCAGTCCTCACACAAACAAGAAAACTCAAATGCCGAGCAGTTAAATAGCAAATGTTAATACTTTGGGATTGCTTGTTCAGAAGAAACACCATCTAGGTTACTTTATAATGACTAACTTCAGCTCTTGTGTAGAATATCCATAACAGTTTGTGGGAAGAAAAGACAATTTCCAGAAAGAATAAAGCTATTGTGTAAAGTCTATCAAGAAAAGTTTCTTAATGAAGCATTTGTATTTATTTCAAAACAAATAAATTTGTAACTTTGCAATGTCTGGTGTCTTAATGTTTTACCAGGAGTACAGTAGTCTTTCTCAGTGGGAGTATATTCGTGTCACCCCTTTGTATCAATGAAATCTTTTTTTTTTCTTTTGCTCATATCTCTTTCCTTCCCTACTTTTGTGCTCATAGCTTCCCTCCCCCCCCTCCAGCCTATTATTTATACTAAGAAAACACAACGCACTTCACTAGTAGGTGTGACTGGCTATTTGGAGTACTGAAGGATAATTTTGCTCTAAGAAATGCATAACAAAATTGAGGCCTTCCTTGGTATGGAGTACTATTTATTCACTGGTTTAAGTTTTCTTTTTCTCCCTGGATATAGTACTGTCTAGTACATAGATTCGTGGTCTGTACACTGACTTCCTCACTGGAGTTGGTGCCATGCTCATTGCATCCTTTCTGTTCCCAATCCGATCTGTAAATCTGTTGATGTGCAACATATTCCTCATGGAGGTATTTGGGCCTCTTGACTGAAGTTGCAGATGCCACTTTGAGTTTCTAAAAGCTGTTCTTCTTGGACCTCTTGCCAGAATCTAACTTCAGAAAAGCAGAGAAAAGGTTAACCCTTCACAAATAAGTTTTAAAAGGATTCCCCAAATACAAGAGGGAGAGGAATCTAAAGGTGTAGGAAAAAATTAAAACGTTGTTTTACTTCTGTCCTTAAAGCAGAAGTACAGTTGTCCTTTTTCAGCTTAAACTTCTATTTATCTCAGTGGTTTCCTGTTAAAAGATTTGGGGCTTTTTGTAACTTGAGTGGTATCTGCCCTTCACGGGGAAGCATCCCTCTGTGGGTTTGAAGGCTCTCTTCTGTGCTATGGGGAGGCTGTGAGCACTGATGCTGTTCAGCATGGGGCTCGTTAGGAAATAACAAAGCCCAGTCACCAAAATGGCTCTGCTGTGCTTTCTGCATTGGAACCTTAGTGACGATGTGATGCTCTCGCCTAGTGGCTGATTCAGCATACTGGGGATGTTGAGGGATGTTGATGTTTTGAGGGATGGGTAGATTTGTGGCTTTGCTGGAACTATTTTGGGCTGTTCCTTCCTCCTGTATGTCAAAAAGTCCTGCTATAGGAAGATGCAAAAGCAAATATTTGGCATGTCTGAGCCAAGGCTCTGCTATATGTGATGATTCAGCAGTTGTGATGGGACTGATACCAGCAAAGGTCTTGGTTTGGTTAACCATGGCTTGTGCCAGTGCCAGTGAAAACAGGAGGAACCTGTGCCAACTCATCTTACAAAAGAAAGGCAAAGTTATGTTCTTCGCTGGGCTTTTCTGTGACTGGCTAATCATTCCTTCCACAAGGACACCATGGTGTGCCTGTCAAGCCTAAGCAGTTTATTTTTGTTTAACGGGGAGGAATGCATCCAAGCGTTCTTCCAGCACAAAGGGATCCGCGAGCACTTCTGAGCGGCAAGGAGTTGCTAGGACCACTATAAATGTCAGCTTTGCAACAAAAAGCGTTCATTTGGCGAGGAACAGTGTGTACCTGTACAGAAAAGCTGGAGGACAGTACAGAGGAGTAGTGTCTTACCTTGTACAGGGAGCTATGACTCCTTTTTCCCTGCAGTACCTGGCATCCTTCACTTGTGCTGTAACTGAAGAGATGGAAGTGGCTTTCAGATTTATTAGAAATTTTTATAAAACCCCTTCTTGGAGCTAGAAAATGCTGAGTTCTGCATTTTTCTTGGAGACATTTAGCCTTGATACTGTAGTGTCATTAAACCAGAAATGTTGCGGTGGGGTTTCACCTTTTTCTCAAAGGATGAATGGCCACCACGGAGCAAGGAGCTCCTGTAGCATAGAAGAAATTCAGATTGGATAATGGGAGGTTTCCAGAAAATAAACCTTCACAGTGCTTTTGGGGTTGTAAAGGGTGGAGGAGGAGAATGGGCTCTCAGGGACTAACAGGTTTCCTGATAGCATTAATGTATCTCAATACCAAATCTTTGCTGCAGTGGCGCTCTTCAAAATGACTAGTAGAAAGGATGTCATTGCTGAAATCTGAGTTCTTCCCACCTCTTCCTGGGCCTCAACATCTACTGTACAAAAACCTGGCTAAACTTCAAGATGTCTTTCCCCCTCCCTGTCCTTGCAGAGGAGGAGTGGGAGAGGATGTGCCGATACCGTGTTGTCACAGCATGACTTTTGTGTTGAAGGATGCTGCTTTCCTCTTTAAAAGTCTCTAGAGACTAAACAGCTGGAAACTTTAACCTCGATGTGTTTTGGGGGTTTATGATTAATGTCATGTGTTGCAAGCAATGGACTGAGCTGGAGAGAAAACAGTTTATAGCAAAGCTGCTTATTTTTTTTTCTCTCCAGCGCTGGAATCCTCTTCCTGTCTGTTTTTGCATCTTGGGCACAGTATCTGTTGCAATCCTCAATGTGCCGGTAACACAGGCTGTTGTTTCTACCAAGGCAACACATTGAGCAGTGTCTCGCAAGTACCGCTTGCGACTTGGCCCTCCCCCTTCCCACATGCTGTCGGTTTGGGGTTTTTTGCACTGTTTTGCACTATTTCACATTCACTGGAACTGAAAGTCTCTCCCTGTCTCTATATATGAACAGCTGTTTTGATGTGTGGATTTAGTATTTCCACTGAGCCAAATACGGGCTTTATGTTGATAGCTTATCACTGCTACGCCCGATGTTTAAATAACTGAGAGAAAGGATGTCAGGGTATTTTAAGAGATCAACCCGTCCCCCTCAGCCCTTTGTAACAGACAGACACAGCCTTTCACTGTTTCTATCTATTGCTTCATTAAGGGCTCCATTCATTTTTTAAACAACACAGCTGCTGACCAGTGTTGAGGGGAAAAAAAAAAAAGGAAAAAAAAAAAAAAAAGGCTTCTGATTGCAACTGCCAAACAGTTCAATGTCTGTTCCCTGCAACCCAGCACGGGGATCGTTTGCTCACCCAGCACCTCCTGGGGGCTGGAGGAGAGTTATTATTTGGATGTAATTAAAGAGGCAGCCTCCCACCTTGCATACTTTTGGCACTGGTGGCTGTGGGATGTACATCAGACACCGGATACAGACATCGCTGGGCATTTCCAGAAGAGCCCAAGGGCTGGCAAAGGGGAGAGCCGGCAGCTCTTCCTTCCCAAGCTGTACCACTACAGTGAGTTGCGGCTTACAGCAGGGCTGGAAAAAAAATATCCGTGGGTGACCTGCCACTCTGTGCAATTGCTTATGGCTGCAGTGGATTATTGTATTCAGGTCAAGGTCATAGCATGAAGTGGGCTGGGGGAGGGAAGGGCTGTTTGCCGGGTGGCTGCACTTGGGGAGGGCTAGGGCAGCTCCAGATGAAGCCTACATGAGCAACGGCACTCGGAAGAGAGCAAGAGCTGCCCGCGGCCTGGACTTTGCAGCCCTTGGCTCTGTGCATGTACGCGCACATGTGTGTGTGTGTGTGTGCGTACATGTGTGTGTGCACGGGTCCCTGTGAGGCTCAGAGCTCTGCACACAGCAAGATGGGCAGGAGGATGAGGCTGCTGAGCTGTGGTTTCACCCCACATGGTGGACCTGCCCTCGGCACCCACCATGGCCAACCTGCTTGTAGGGCCTGGTGAACCTGCCCTGAGCAAGGGTGCCACCCAATGCCTTGCACACCAGTGAGATGCGTGCAGTCAGACCCCCTTGCCTTACCTCATGCCTAACCTTGCATCTCTCCAGCTAAGAAATTGTCATTTGTTGCCTGACTGCAAAGTTTTTTTCATTTATTTTTAATGATAACCAGTGACCAAATAAAAAAAAAAAATTATAGTTCTTTACCACCAGCTGCCAATGTTGAACTTTGATCCTGTGGCGAGTCCTTCCATGCTGCTCACGCAGGCTTAGCAGAAGGAGATCTCATAGGGGTAGAGCCTAGTGCAGTTGCCCCAGGATCAGCACTTTATTTGGAAGTGCAAAGTACTTAGGAGACGATGGGTTTCCCAGCCTAGTCCAAATGTGGTAGCTGAGGAAGCAGCCAGGAAGCCCTCCATGCAAGACCGGTAGCACATGTGCAAACAGAAGGCGCAGAGACCAGGTGGGACTTCTGGTGCTTGTAGAGGCAGCAGGGAAATGTGCTACCCTTGCTGAAAGCTATTACCAGAGGCATAGTTGGCTGGAATGTGCTTAGAAATACAGAGGACTCCCCTTCCCAGGAAAAAAAAAACAAACAAAAGAAAACAACAACAACAAAAAA
>VZTL01009520.1:44764-54870 GCA_013400535.1 Scopus umbretta
AAAAAAAACCACTGAAGGAGAAGGCTGGGGAGAGGGTGCTTTCTCACCTAATGACCCAGCAGCCATAAGCAAGCCCAACACAGACCCACAGACCCTTCACTCTGCAGGACAGGAGGCCACTCAGAAGTGTTTCAGTTCCTATTGAGGCAGGTAACCTACTTCAGGCTGGAAGGCAAACAATTTGTGGGAAAACTCTACTAGAATTTTTTTCTAGAATTAAATGGTAGCATCCTTACTGGGGTTAGCTCTGAGGATATGTAAATGCAGGGATATGGAATAATGATTCTTTCATTTAAATACTTTTCCCTGTGTCTTTAATAACCTTGTCTGAACAATTTCTGTCTGGATGGCTGTTGCAAACAGGTCACTCCTGCAGCTTCTCAAGAGAGCTGATAAAGAAGACATGGTCATACAGGTTGAGTAGCACACTCCATTTTGCTCAAAGACTCTAGACAGGCTATCCCAAATCCAGTAAGAGTGGTGGGGAAAAAGAAAAAAACAAACCCTAGAGCCAGAATCAGACCAGCAAACAAGGACATGGCAGTTGGGGAACACCTGGTTTTCCCAAGCTGCCAAAATACTCGCATTTAAGGAAATGCTCCCAGACCATTCTTTTTTACCACATGGCTGTCTTTTTAATATTTTTATTTTTATTTTTATGTGTCCTCCAGTTAAGAGCTTTGTTACACATTGCAAATGCACACTTGGACATTGGCCAGGTGAGGAGATTGGAAAAGGAAAAGTCAGTGGCAAACATATTTCACCTTCTTTTGCTTGCCTAAGCTTCTAAACGAGGTGTCAGTCATTGATTCATTAATCATTTACCACTTATGAGGTCATTTAATATCTTTAAATGATAGCAGCAGCATGCCACTTATAAAACCTTGCTATGATGCTGTATGAACAACTAACGTGTTACATCATTGGTGTAACTCAGACTGACACTGCCAAACCAATCTGGTTTTCCCATTAATTTTTCATATATTTCAGCATATGAAGCTTACAAAATAACTCTGTAGAACTGTTTAAATTGGAAAGTCATAGTTTGAAAAGGTATGTGTATGGATATGTGGCTGTGGTTAATGAGAGCACTCTGCCTCTGTCAGTATAATAAACTGCTTGTGTTAAAACTCCTTCAAAAAACTGGGAGAAAAAAAATCTCAGGGTTTAATTTACAAGATGACACAGTGTTTCTGAATGTTGAGGTCTTCCTGGAGTATTATATATACAAAGTACAATCCTGGTGAGCACATCAAAAATAAAGCAACTGCACTACACCCTGTTTCCAGTTGCATGCACGCTGAAACAGTGTTTTAAACACTAGTCAACGCTCAGTGTGAGTCACATTCTTGCTTCTTTTCATCATGCAGTGAGTGGCTCTTCTGCTTTCTGAGGCTCCCAAACAAGGCAGCTTGAGTCACCATGCTGACTCTGGCAGAGCCCCTACAGAAGGCTAATGGCTACGGTCACTGGAGCTGCCTGGATCCTGCCATTCATATCAGCATGAGCTGACCCTCAAAATCCCATCCTCCACCCTTGTCCCAGCCTACAAGACCAATAGGATGATTTGCATGAGCAGGGTGTGTGTCAAACTGTCTCAGCTTAGCCTGGTTTGCAAAATTGTCGCTCCCATCCTTTCTGAAGCCTTTCTCTGGACGGCTGCACCAAAGGGATCTAGCACCAGCTCAGAGACTGGTATCTCCTCAATGGTATTATTGTTGGTGTCTAGGATGATAGCACCGCTTTCAGGTCCCAGCAGAGACCTGGGCCCATTGTTTGAGGCACTGTACGAATGTACAGTGAGCATCAGTTCTGCTCGAGGAGTTTCCACTCTCAACAGAGGCGATGAACAGTAGGGCTTTGTTGTTCTGGCTCTGAAGAACTGAGGAAAAGTGAAGCAAAGGGCAAGATCCATGAAAGCCTTTGAGGATCTAGCTCCTTAATGTATTTAAACAGTAACCATAAAGGTACTTCTGTAAAGATGCATGATTTGCCCAAGCGCACAGGGAGCCAGAGAACCAAATCTAAAGGCTAGTCCGTTGCCTTAGTCCTAGGGCTAACCTTGTAAACATGCATTAAAACAAATGATCTCTGATGCACCACGAACCACAAGTCAAGTTCATTGGCTACAAGAGTTGCTCTTCCCCTTTCAGTGTCACCAGACAGACAAGAAGCTGCACAAGCAGCAGAGCTAATGAGGCTTGGTTTCCTATACATTTGTGTCCGATGCCCCCAGAAACTCCTTTACAGCAGTGTAATAACCAGTATGGCCCATCCATGATGCCTTTAGCTGTCCTTCCTCCGTTGCTACTTGTTTCCAACTGGCGCATCTGTTCAAAATCCCTTAACGTTGCTGTTGTGGTTGGTCCACGATGCAGGCTGCATGGCAGATGTGCATGAGCTTGGTAGGAGCAAAGTGCTGGGCCTCTCCCCTGTCCTGCTATTTTATTTCATTTTTTATTTCAGGAATCACAAGATCTTTACTCTTCTGCCTACTTTGTTTGACATTTCCCATAAAGGCACTGACGGACAGACAAACGAACAGACGGCATGTTTGCATACGCCTTGTTCCCTCAGGAAACCAGGCTAGAAACAGAAACATCTTGGGTGCGCTGGGCGAGATCTGTGGTTTCCAGGCATTCACTTCACTAAAAAGCAACACGCACTGGAGCTGTCGGTCATGCATTAGCTTACAATGGCTTCTTTTATCTCACAATGAAAGCTGTGTGTTTCAGCCACGGCAGCGTTTGATTACGGTGGTTACAGCGTTAGCTAATTGCAAAGCAAAGCAAGCCTATTAAGCGCCACAGTTTTGGGTATGTCTTTTGATCCTGTTTTCTTGTTTCCTTATGTGTACATGTAAGACAGAGAAAGACTGATTATACATATATACACACATTATATATGCACTATTTTATGCACTACAGACTGCACCATAGGAATACGTATATGCAAATATAAACTTATATATTCAAGGCCATGTTCATATGTTTTTATATATAATATTATGTACAATATTATATAAATGCATTCACATAATATTTTCTATATGTGCATATACACATATGTACATATGTATATATACATATGTAGAGATATTTACATAGATATATGTGTGTGTATATATACACACATATATAGATGGTATTTTAAGATGGGCCAGAACTAGAACACAGGATTGCAAGTCATACTTAAGGGATCTTATCGAAAAGAAGGTCTTAGGACAGCTTCCGTACCAAGTGCCTCAATACAAACCATTTTCCTGTTTGGAAAACCATTGTCAACTTCTTGGCTAAGGCCTCTTTTTCTTATATCCCCATGTTATTTTTTTACCAAGTGAGGGAGTTTAAAATTTAAGATTCTCAGTCTTGCAGGTGCTGAGCTCCCATTTGGGTTGAGGTGAATGGGTCAGAATTGACCTCTCCTGTCACATCATCCAGTCCAAAGGCAGTCATGAGGCTGAATCTTGCAAAGTGCTGGTGCCCTCAGGTTCCTTGTCACCTGAGGAATAAACAGGAGAGGGGTTTTGCATCTGCACTGGAACATGCAGACAAGGACTACCCTTCTTTTCTGCCACTGGAGATTTCAGGGAATCTTCAGAAAAGAAATAGTAAAAGCTTTGAATTAAGGAATGACCTAGCTCTGTGAAAAATTTATGGGTCAAATCCTCGTATACAAACAAAGATACTATTAGAGTCAACAGCTCTTGAAGATATGTAGAATTTCTCCTAGATGTTTTTTACACAGCGATTGCATTATTTTCAGCCTGCTCACAAGAAACTTGAATTTTTCATAGCCAGAAAGATTTATGTCTCCTGGGAACTCATCTAGCTTCCTCTGGGTTATAAAAATGAAGACAGACAACTTGCCAACTGAAACTAGAGCAAAATAAGTGACTGATTTAAAACAGTTGCATCATCTGAAATTCAGGCCTGTGCCGGTCCAATCTCCAGACCATGTGTCACTCAGTAGTTCTGCCGTGCCACCAGGGATTTTGGAAGTAGATACTACAGTTCCCCATGCAGAAACACATTTCTACTCTCCCCAGTGAAGCAACAGCAAAAGTGCCATGATGCTGTACTAACAATGTATTGAAGAAAAAAATGGCACCCTCCTCCTTCAATGAGGATAAATGTATTGCCTGGAAAGGTAATGACAGTTTTTTATTTCTCTTAGCTGACATTTGCATGTGAAACCACTTCTGCAGAAAAAGTTTACATTGATGTTTACTCTAAGCAGCAGTCCAGTTGTGACTGATGCGCCAGAAGCTACGCCATGGGTTGTCCTCTCCTTTTGCATCCACTCATCCACAGAGCTGATGGGAAGCCTAACACCTGTTTTCTCATTTAGCATATCTCCTTTCCTCCACCCTAGCCATGTAAAACAAAGGTATGTGTCACTGGAAATGTGGCAGTGGGAAGCAGGCCCTGTGTGCTGGTAACACCATGGGGGGGAGGAGGAGGTGGCGGTCCCCAGGCACAGACCACACCATTTCTGTGTGAATAAATGGGCACATGAGGTATTGTCCTTCATCTCTCATCTGACTCTCTACACTTTGTCTTTCAGCTCTGCAGAGGAGCAATACATAATGCATGGACAAGAGGACCTATTCTGAAAATATGAGCTCTGGGGTGGCCATTTTGGATTCAGGACATTCAACCTGCTCAAGATCAAAGCTGGTAGAGAAACTGTGAAAATGTCCCTGGCACAAGATACTTCAAGAGATCAAGGTGAGTCCAAGGAGAACAGGACACAGAGGATCTTTGACTCAGCCTACTGCAGTGAGACAGCGGCTCCTTAAACAGAGATTTCAAGAGAAACCCTTGATTCTTCCCATGAATTTCATGTTGGGGTGGGATCTGACTGAGAACGACAGAGGGGGAATTTCTAGGACTGATCTCAGTGTGACGGAGACCCGTGTCTAGTCCCAAGAGTCACCAGCATCAAAGACTGAAATCTAATACTGCAAATAAAATATATAGGCTGATGCTCATTTTCCAGCTTAGACCACATCATTCAAGGAAAGTTAGTAACAATGTCTGAAGCTTCTGTCTAAGCTACTGACAGCTATGCTTTTGCTGTCATACTAGTGTACTATTCTTTCCTTTGGGCAATTAAACTGCTGGCCTAACAAATGGCAGTGCTAACAGGACTGTCATTTAAGTCCTGGAATCTGTTCATAGAGGAATTTCTGGCTGTCGTTAATGGATGGAGGTCTATTAGAGTTGAAAACCCTGCTTGTTCAAGGCCTCTCCAAAACCAGTGTGGCAAAATAAGGAGATTTAACATCCTAACTCAGGAAAAAAAATGAATTGTACATTGGCAGTGGATGAAAGATTCTCCTTTTATTTTAAAACCTCTGTAAAATCAGAGCAATGGGTCAATTCCAGCATTCAGCCAATTTAATTAGCAATCTCAGAGTAATCATGGTAATGAGCCAAGTCAGCAAAGATGTCATTGGGGTTCTTGCAGTTCAGGTTGCAAAAACAAGCATTGATCCACATGATTTTCCAGGAAAACTCAGTTCCATCTGGGCACTCAAACCTCACTTCAATAGTTTTGGACTTGTAGGGTGTGCAGCACCTGTTGTCTGTGCAGACGCCACAATATTTGGGTCTATATGGACTTTTGCTCACACATCCTGAGATGGTGTAATTCATTGGTTCACTGGCCCTGTAGACAGCCAAGCACTTCTTTCCAGGCTAAATCAGAGAAGAACAGGAAAAAAAAAGACAAGTTAGTATTAATTACTGACACAGGTAGGACATGCAAACAATCTTCCCAATATTTAAAGGATTTTGAAGCTTTTAGGAAGCATTTTACAGCCATGGTCTAGAGGTTGTGACAGATTTATATGTTTAGGCATACGAAGTGAGAAACTGCAAGTAAAATACTTGCAAAATACAGCTCATAGCCATGACAGTAGCGCACCATTGCTGTTCCACTAACTAAGCCACAGGTCTCTCTGAACAAGCAGTGAGCAAAGAGGACTTGGCATGCCTTTTCTTTCAAGGACATTTTGGCTGGAATTAAAGCTCTCAGGGGAAATTTTTCATACCAGAGTGTGGAAGCACAGGAAGCACGCATTTTTGACCTCTCTGCAGCACAGTGAGTCCACATGTACTCTCTAACAGCCTCCAAGATCAGAATTGCAGCCCTCAGAGGCCTGAATGCTGCCAAAGAAAGGCTGACCCCATGTCCAGTCAAAGCTCGAGGGGCACATGGGGAAACAGTCCCCACCTTAATGTGCTTGGTTATATCCACTTCGCAAGGCCGCATGTTGCACAGGCGGCTTTCCTTCAGGAGCCGGCACTGGTTGTTGTCATTGGAAATCCTGGTGGAGATGCCCAGCCCGCAGGTCTTTGAGCAGGGACTCCAGGATGAGGTGTGAACGATGCAGTTCTTCTGCCAGGCTTCATCCTCTCCCTCGTATGCTGCAGAGACCAGATTAACCCCACATTATTCAGTCAGGGCAGCTTTCTGTATTAAACACTCTCTCCCCAGCTCATTACACATTCAGGACACTAACCCAAATAATTAAATCACAGCGAAGTGGCTCAGCATCCCTGCAAACCTCCTCATCCCACCCCCTTTGCCGCTGACCTACTTGTGTCAGACCCTCCAGTGCTGCGAGCACTCGGGGCCAGGGCTCATTTCTTTATTTCCCTTCACAGCCTCGCACAAGGGGGTCCTTGTCTGGGACCCCCAGGTGCTGCCACAATACAAACACTTAATTACAGAAGCCTGTGCCAGCCGGTGCAGAAAAGGGATGAGATCTGATCTCACCCTGCATGTTTATTTCTGAGCCCATTCAATTGATTCCCTGTAGCAGAAAGTGTTTGACAGTCTTTGCTGGATGGCAGAGGGGCTTGGGAAGCAGCCACAGCCTTTCACTGGGAGGAAGAGCAGCTTGAATAGCTCTCAGGGAGCTCGGCAGCCACTTGAAGAAAGGGTGGGCTCTGTTTTGAAAGCAGCCATCCACCCCCATTCAGGTTCCTTCACAGCCTCGGCCAAAGTCCCCACTGGTCTGCAACTCACAGTACAGCCCACAGGCAAAACTCTGATATAAGCTCTGCTACATTGAGCTTGCTCGCTATTATATTTATTATTATATTAATTATTATATTAAACATAATAAATGCTAGTCTCACTTCTATAAGACTTCTACTTATAAGAGAAGAAGTAAAGCAAGGAAAGCTGTGTTATGCCCATTTTGGAACACAGGCCACGAAGACATAAGGCCAATTTCAGTAGTACTTGTTTTGAATTTGGACCCATGTCACACTTCAAAGCTACCAGGGACTGAACTGAGGGCTAAACTCTGGAATTTTTAACGTACAAAATGAAGACCAAGGCTTTGTTTTGTGCAACAAAAATACAGACCAAGGATTGGGAAAAAACTCCTTACCATCAAGGAACCAAAATCCTGGTTTACAACAAGCATCCTATGTCTCCTTGAGCTCTGCTTTTGTGAGATAGTCTGTAAGATGGGGCTAATGTGGCTAATGTCACTGTAATGCATCACAGGGTGTTATGAGGATAAATTTAAGACATATGGCAAGGTGAGCCCATCTTAAGCATTTGGGACCATGTTTGAGGCAAATGGCAGCACCTCTGTGCAGTGGGCTATGAGATCCCCCCTATGAATGTGAGTGTGAGGAAAGAAGATACCTTATGTAATACATAAAATAAGTAGTTCAATAATGTCATCAGTCCAGAATTGCTAAAAAGCTATACTAAGACAAAGACAATTCAGCCCAATTGGCAGTGAAACTTCCATCACAATAACTGTTTGTTTCAAGGTGTTAATTAAGTTTGGGACTACCAAGTCCCAAGGGTTTTAGAATTGTACTACTAAAGCAGTGTAACCCAGGCAGAAAGCCTCAGTCACAAATTAAATGGAGCCCATTCTGTTATCCAGAGGGCCCAGACTGAAAAAAAGAAATGGTGAAGTAAAAACCATGTGTGTCATCTTCAAAGTGCCAGCAGATCTGTGCTTCAAAGGGAGATTTGTCACACAAGCACGTTTGATGAATCTCATATTGCTGCTAAGGAGTTCAAGCCCACCACTGGTGTTTGCGTGTCCTGTCCTTCACTACATGCTGTATAGAGTCTCTGTGCCTCGTTCACACAAAGACTAGATGCCTGCCAGGTCTGGCAGTACAAGCTGGTTGAACAGACTCTGACTTCAGTTCCCTGATGAGGAAGGAGAGGTCCGCGTCACTCCCATCATACCTGCAGAGGAGATGTGGCGTGGAGATGTCTTCCTGATTTTCCTGGAGTCATCACAAATCCACTGCTCGCAGCACTTCCCTGCCATCTTAATCAGCTTTGGGTTTGGGCACCAGACAAGGGGAGGGCGTGAGTTTGTGCACATGGGAATACAGCCCACAGCACCGTTAATGCACGTGCAGTTGTATTTGCAGTTGGGCTGAAATGTGTCCCCATTGTTATATCTGACTCCATTGAGGACACATCCTACACCAACAATCTCTGAAAGGAAAGAAAAAGAGAGAAAGACACACAGAGCACCATTAAAATAATTCTGGCAACAAGCAGCACTGATGTGTTTTTTACCAAACTGCTCCGTGGGCTAACGGAGCCAACATGGAGACACGGCTGTGCTGTGGGGTGATGTATTCAATGTCATGCTGAGCCAAATGTGGTCACACCATCTAGGAAACTTTTCATTCTGAATCACAGCAAAAAAATGAATATTTTAATGCTTCACAGAAAAAAGAAGTTAGAAAATAAAGCAGGTTTTCTTCACAAGTGCTCACTTAAATATAATTTCATGGCATGTTGGTAAAAGTTATTTGCAGCAGGAGCAATTCAAAGTAATTAAAACAGATATTGAGTGAAATTTGAAGTTTTCAAGGACATATGAGAGGACTACATGGAGCTGCAAATATGACACAGCTCTTCACATCTGTACCCATCTGAAGCAGGAGAAGGACAGCCAAGGTGGCAAAGGAGCACCTAAAATGTCACCGGATTTCTATATTTAGGCAACTAGATCCTACTCGGTTTATCACAGAACACTTTTTACGGAAAATGAAGTAACACATTATAAAGCCATGAAAATTAGTATTTGATGTATGTTTTTAAACAAAATCACAAAAAATCAAGCTTTTTGATTGCCCATAAACAGGAATCACATTGACTCAGGAAATAAAAAACAAGTTGTATAAAGTAGCAACTTTTTTGTTTCAAAGTTATGGACAGTTATTTGGAACCAGTGGTAGAAATCTTCTAATGGAAAATTCAAACATCAGTTTCTCATTTGGTCACATGGAGGCAGTGCTCGCACACCGATCAGCTTGCTTAAATGTTAAATCTGGTCGGAAATGGAGCTGCAATGTGGTTGCTTCAGGGCCAATACAAATTGAAATGCTGGATTAAAATTCTGCAAAGGCAGAATGGGCTTTTATTTTTAGAATGGGCTGAATGAAAACATCAAATGCAAATGCCTTCTTCTGCACAAAAATGAGGCTTGTTCGAATTTGAAGCACAGATCCAGATTTCCAGTTTGCGCTCACTTCCAATTTTGATAATGCTTCATCCTCTGTGTTGAAGAGACGTACTTAGTACTGGAGCCAGAGCTGAGGATTCAGTTAAGCCTCTAGGTGTACACACGGATTATGACTGTTTAAGAAAATATTGTATTTCCTGGTGTTTTGCTACCAGCATGTCCCTCCTGGACTCTATTAACTTAGTCTCCTGCAGGTCAAGAGGTTCATCGTGAACAACATCCACAAACATAGATAAAGGGGCTGTTGAATGCCTTCATGCAGAACCATGCTGAATCTAAGTCACATGGTTTGGGAGCACTTCACAGTTCCTGGCCCCACAAGCACAATGCCTGCCTCCCTACCCAGGCATGTGCTCAGCACCCTTCTGTCCCGGCTTTGGTGTGGAAAAAAGCCAACAACAAAAGGACAGCTGTAGAGACTCCCAGAAAGTTCCTATCTGATATCTGGGAGACCAGATCCTGAACACACCTCAGCATGCCAGTCCAGTTACAGACTGAATTTCCCACAGTTTCACCCTATTCCCTTTCCCAACACCAGTTCCTAGCTTTTCAGGATTATAGAATCATAGAATCA
>VZTL01009521.1:0-25301 GCA_013400535.1 Scopus umbretta
CTTTACAGAAGTCCAGATAGACGGCATCCGTAGCTCTTCCCTCGTCCACTGATGCAGCCACTCCTTCATAGAAAGCTACTAGGTTAGTCAGACAGGACTTGCCCTTGGTGAAGCCATGCCGGCTGTCTCGAATCACCTCCCTGTCTTCCACGTGCTTTAGCATAGCTTCTAGGAGGATCTGTTCCATGATATTCCCAGGCACAGAAGTGAGGCTGACAGGTTGGTAGTTCGCAGAGTCCTCCTTTCTTCCCTTTTTAAAAATGGGCACAATGTTTCCCTTCTTCCAGTCACCAGGGACTTCACCTGACTGACATGACTTTTCAAATATTATGAGGAGTGGCTTGGCAACTACATCAGCCAATTTCCTCAGGAATATATACGTATTATTCATATGGAAAAGCAAAAATATCAAATAAGTCTAATATATTTCAAGATTTCAAGCAGGCTTTCCAATCCACTAGGACACCACAAAAATTGTAAATCTCCTAGGGACAACATGAGAGAGGAACTTAGAATGCTGTCTCTGTGGATATCACTGGAATAAGCCTGGACCTGCCAGGTGTGGCAATCTGGGTGACGGAACAGCAATCATATTATTAGATGTTTGTAAACACTCTACAGAGTTGAGCCTCTGTCTGCATACCAGTGCAGATGATGACTTTAGTGTCTAGGATCTGAGTTTGAACATAGATGCCAGGCTTACCCTGGAAGGATGTTTCCTCATCTCCCAGATCATAAACCTGAAGATAGATTGCGTGGTTGATTTTCTTTTGGTAGTCATGTAACAAAGCGGTCAGAGAAAGAAGCATTTTTCACCTGACTTTTGACAAAAAGGGGAAATGCACACCAAAAAAAAAGATCTGAAAGCATGGTATCACAGAGACCCCACCAAGAGCTGAAAGGAATGCACTAATTATATTTTTAAAAACATTATCACACATCTGGAATTTTCTGGAGAGAAGAAGCCTCCATATCAAACAAAAAATTCAGTGTTTGAAATGTGTAACACTACAGCTTAATGGACAAAAGGAAAAAAGACTTTGAATCTATCTACTGGCATAATGATAATAGACAGACCTGACTTTCTCTTCTCTATTTTTATCTCTTGTCTTTGCTTCCAGGCTTCCTTTAATCTTTCTGTGTTTAGACTTATAAATGAACATTTCTCCTCATCTCACATCGATCAGTTTTTTAGGGAGAAGTTAACTGAACTGAAGGAATATGTAACTTTCCATTTGCTTCTCTGGATTTGCCATACACCATTCAAACACATTTAGGTCTTCAGCAGGGCTGTAACTTACATAGCACCATACATCTGGGGATGCGCAGACCAATAGTTTAGCAGTTTGTGGCCAGGTTAATTAAAGTTCAATTTTATGGGGCCCTGTGTTGCTTAAGCCCTAAAAGAGGTATGCATTTCTTCAAACAATAACAAACTTTATGTTGTATTGTCTACGAAGACTGCAGTTTTGGCTTTCACTTCATATGCTACTATACATATTAAAAGAAAAAGCAAAATAAAACAAACTTTCCCAATAAATAACATTTTCAAAATATTACCTAACTTTAAAGAACCAAAATAACATATGAAGGAACTAACTGAGCAGTAAAACATGCATAAAGACTTATGACTTTTTTAGGAATGCAGTTAGCTACAGGATGGATAGTAGTGCTTACAATTAAGAACTGCAAGAGAGAAACATAAGTTGGGATGTATAAACTGAACATTTTGAAAAATAACTTACTTCAGACTGATGTATTATATTGAATTTACAATTTAGGGACTGCATCATTCATATAAAGAAAGGCAAGTATTTTGCTTTCACATGTAATTTGAATAATTTTCAGAGGATTAGTAATATTAGCTTTAATTAAATAATATTAGCTTTAATTACATCTTCCATATTTTCCAATACTTGAGCAGAGAGAAAGGAAGATCATTTACAAACATTTGGCTTTAAAGCAGGATGAGGTTGTTCAGAAGGTGTTGGAGGTCTTATCCTATTTGTTCTTAGCAGAGGCACATTAAAAATAAAGCAAAATTCAAGTTCTCTGCAAGTTTTTGCACAGAAACATAAGAAACAGAAAACTGGTTCCATACACAGGAATTATATACAGCATTTTGATTAATTCATATTAGTAACAGAAGATTAATATTTGTTTACAAAAACATATAACCAAGGAAACATTATAAATGGAGGAACCAAAAGTAACTGAAATGTATACTGTTTAACAATTCCATTATAAACTTTTGGTTTCAGTTAACTTGTAACTTTACCATTACCTGTGTTTGGCAAAAACTTTCCCTTAGAGATATCTAAGCTGGGGTAGTACTGTATGAGTACTGCTGTGGAAGTGATTTAAAAGCCAGACACCAGCAGCATCACAGTTTAGAATGAAGAATAAGAGTTTAGAATGAAGAATAAGAGTAGGGCAAACACTCTGACAGTTAACCTTTGCTAACCTCTGACCTACTATAGTTGAATTTCTAATGCCACTCCATTAGACTGTACTAGAAAGTGCAGTAATGTTTCCAAAGCTACTACAGTATGCTGCTGTCAGAGCATATCCTACATTGTCTCCTTGCCCATGGTGAAATTACTTGTGGAAATTTTCATCTGAAGACAGTTCAGCTATTTCCAAGGACATACATAGCTAGCAAGAGCTATGATATGGTTCTTCACATAGGAAGAAGTAGATCTGTAGAAATGTTTGCCAAAGCATACTGCAGATGCTAATTTTACATGGGTTCAAGGGGAAGTTGAACAAATCTGTTGAAAAGAGATCTATCAAAGGTTACCAAGTACACAGAAATGACATCTGTTTCAGAAAAAAGTGACAAAGCCAAGAACTGCTGGCAGCTAGGAGAGCAGAAAAACGCAGGTCTGCCCTATGCTTCTGTGTATTTCAATGTCCTTACCACAGAAGCAGCTTTTGAGACTAGTTGCAGAAGTTTTACAGGTTTCTGCGCTACACAGGGCTACCAAGAGCAGAACAGTCTGTTTCCTGTCCCTTCTACTTCTTACACAGTCCTTTGTCAATGTCTTCCCTTCATTATCCTATTCTCAGCCAGGTGCTGCAAATTCCCGAGCAGGCTGCTCTAGCCACTTCTCAACCCATCAACACAGACAGAACAGCTTAACGTGTCAATAACAAGAAACAGACCCTGGTAGAAATCTATAGTATTGCAGATTTTAATTAGTCATAATCACTTTCAGAATAAAAATAACATGCTCAATTATTGTGCAGATCTGATCTCCTAAACCTCCAGAGAGTACTGATTCAGGAACTGAGATTTCCAGTTCTGAATACTGTACTTACAAACACCTGTATAAAGCACTATGTGAAGAGAGTGTTGTCTCCTCCTCTACTGCCTAGTGCAAGGCAATAGCTTCTTCTTGTTTGTAACTATTTCTTAGTACAAACAGCAAATATTTGTGCTGTGTTGTAAAGGTTATTGGTCCACTGTCCCTTTATCAGACACAACAATGATGTTTTTGCCTGTATGAAACAGAAATGTAGAGTTTCTCATTTATATAAAGTATTGTGAATCTTGAGATTGGGTGGCAACTTTTCAGTGATTAAAAATGTTAATAATACACTGCAGTTGAAGTGTAGTATATGCAATACATTATTGTTGAGCGTATGCATGTATGGAAAATAAGCTCTTAGTATCCTGCAAAGAATATTTTTTGTAGCAGATAAGATCAGTAACCAATTAAATAGAAATAGAAATAGAAACACTTTTTTCATCTGAGCATGCTGCATCCTATTGAAAATTCCTTTAAAATAAAAAATTCCTTAGCTAACACACATTAGTCTTACAAATTCATTAAAGACATTCTGCTAAGAAATACTAAAGAAGATATCAGTATATTGCTGAATATTGTACATACAAAAAATCATTAGTTCTCCTGACTTTTGTTAGTGACTAGAGAAAAGTTCCCAGTAGGCAGTACCAGGTCATCCTTACTCAGACCTCAGCAGGGAAGACTCCTCAGTAGTCCAGTGACATTATTTAAAATAACCATACTGACAGTCCTAAACTTTTAGACTATAAATGCAGTGGGTCTCACTGCAGATCTTTTAATCCATATTAAAGCCTTTAACATACCAAGAGTTCCACACTTACAGCTTCCTGTCTCTTCCCTGTTCTGTCTTGTAGGTCTGTGTTATGCACAAACCTTAAAGCACTTGGATTCGTTGCTGTGTGTTTGGGAGCCATACAAACCAGCCTTTCCCTTGGCTTGCTGGTATTATTGACAGTACCAAGTAGCTCCTCATTTGAATATTTGTCACTCCTGCTGTTCTCACTCATGGATAACCAAGGGGAGAAGAATAGCAGGGAGAGCTTCTTAGACATCATTACCTACAAATCAAACATACATTATGTGTTACAGAGAAAATAATTAAGTTTTGGCAACTTCAAATATGTAAATATATACAACTTTAAATGTCTCAGTACTATCTCCATCCATAGTTGTACTGTTTTTGGCTGGATAGAGTTAATTTTCTTCATGGTAGCTTGTACATCCTTATGTTTTAGATTTGTGCTGAAAACGGTGTTGATAACATAGAAATGTTTTAGATGCACAACATCAAGGCCTTCTCTGTTTCTCATGCTGCTCCACCAGCAAGCAGGTTGGGAGTATATAAGAGCTTGGGAGGGGACACAGCTGGAACAGCTGATCCCAACTGACAAAAAGGATATTCCATACCATGTAGCATCGCACTCAGCAATAAAAACTGGGGGAAAGAAGGAGAAAGAGGGTCCATTTGGAGTTATGGTGTTTTTCTTCCCAAGTAACCATCAGATGTGATGAAGCCCTGCTTTCCTGTTCCTGGCTGAACATCTGCCTGCCAATGGGAAGTAATGAATTAATTCCTTATTTTGCTTTGCTTGCACACACAGCTTTTGCTTCCCCTATTAAACTGTCTTTATCTCAACCCACAAGTTTTCTCACTTTTGCCCTTCCGACTCTGTCCCCCTGTGGGTGTGTGGCTCAGCTGCCTGCCAGGGCTAACCCACCACAATAGTTCAAACATTTTTGCTGTTTAAATTTGCAGCAGTTAAATGTCAAATCTTTTTCTTCTCTCTTCAAGCAGGTGAAGGCTTGTAGATTTTCCAATTCTGTCTCTTCTGACTACAGAGAGAGCCCTCACAGCCCCATCCAGAGGAAACAATGACCTGGGAGAGAAGTCTGCGAAGTCAGAGTCTTGATTAATAGATCATTGATTTTACCTTGTTAGGGACTTCTTTCTGTGGGCAAGATGATTCAAAATAGTTAGGAGGTACAGCTTGAGAGTCAGAGAAAATTGGAGCACCCAGAAACTGGGGCAGGGGGATTTGGGGTGGGGGCAGAGAGCCCAGCTGCCTACATATGTGGGGCATGGGAGATGCAGGCACCAGGGTAATCACGCTCATCACCGTGGCCGTGTCTGCAACCGGGATGTGGGTGTCCCACTTGCCTTTGGTTGCGGGGTGCGGCTGAACCTCCCGGTTACGTATACAGGAAAAGGAGGCCTCCATTTCCCGGGGGCACTCCCCTGAGGATACCGGCGGGGGTCTCTCACGACAGGAACAGCGGCCATCCCCTTTCCGCAGCGACCGGGCCCGGACGCCATAGCTGCGGGTGGGAGGGGAGTCCCGGGGCAGGGTGCTGCGGGGACGGGCGCCCCGGGAGCAGCCGAGTCCGTCCGTTGCCAGGCAACGGCGCCCAGCGCTTCCCGACAGCCTCGCGGAGGATCCGGTATCCTACGGCAACGGTAAACCACATTCCTGCCCTGTCATCACGCACCTGCCGCCTTCAACCAATCAGAGGCGTGCGTCTAGGGCTGCCTGGCAACAAGCCCCGCCCCTCAGGCACGGCGCCCCCTAGCGGCGCAGCGGGTGCTCTCGCCTGAACGGCGGGCGGCACCCGACGGCGGCCTGGGAAGGCGGCAGCAGCGGGAGGCTACCAGCATGGCGGAGCTGGGCTGAGGCGTCCGCCGTGGCGGTCTGGAGTGAGGGGCTGCGTGTGAGGGCTGTTGAAGAAGCAAATGCTGGGTACCGCCAGAGGGAGCTGAGCTGAATCTGCCCGTGGTGGCTCAGCACAGAGACTGGAGAGCAGAGGGGTTCTGGTTCCCAGCTGCTTGCCCCCTCAGTTACAGGCAGGCCTGCCTTCCCTTGGCAGATGAGGCACTGTGTAGCTTTGAGGACATAGGACTCACACAGATCTAGAACCTGCTTGGGGTGACTGCTTGCCTGTGACAGGATACCAGTGTTTACCATGAGAATTAAAATAATGCATTATTCCAACAAAAAACAACTCCGTAAAATTACTTGTGGAGGCTATTTTTCAAGAATGGCCTATTTTCAGGTTTCTGAAAACTGAAAAAAAGCTTCACCTGTTTTCTTTCATCTTGAGAGTCTTCACTGTAGCTAATGTGGGCCTATTAGATGTGGGCTGAAGATGGCATTTGTGTGACCAAATATTGCAGCCTTGACTTTTGATTTGAAATGGAGGGAGACATTTAACCCCACATCTGGAAGGCAGAACCTCACTGGGCCCCAGAGCTTTGAAATTCAACAGACCTGGAGAAGGCAGAGAGTGAAGAAGACACATTGGACAGGAGGACATGCACTGCATAGATTTTTTTTTTTTTCCTGTTAATTGCCAGCTGTTCAGGCCTTGAGCATTTCTGACAGTGTGTGTAGATTTGTCACCCAGACAGGCTGTTTTTGAAATGCTGCATGACATACAGAATCAAGATGCAGCACATGATTCCTTTGGGTGAAGAGCTGATTCAAATGCTGGATATGAAACCCAAGAAGAGCAGTAAAATCAAACAGCTGGCAGTTTTTGTCAGCACATCAGGAATAAAGTGATTTATCTTCAAGAAAGGCAGTAGGCTGGGAGTGGAAGTGGCTTTCTCTCACAGGGGGAGAGGAAGGAATAGCCTGCAGTCTCTTAAGATAGGGTGATGAGTATACAGCTAGCCTGATGCCTCCTTATGGCCAGGATGGAATTCAGAGCACTTGTAGTTTGATTTTCTCGGAAAGAGTGATGATAAAAGAACTTTGAAAGATTTGCAGGTGGATAAGACTTCACTTCAAGGTATCCCTCACAAGAGGAAAAGGAGTGGTCTGGCCAGGATGCAGGGAATTGGCTGCGAAGACTGTACACTGGCTATTAATTCCCCCAAATATGTGATACTTCAGAGAGCTGAATATTCTGAGATCGACTTCCCATCCTTAATACAGATGATGCCTCTAATAGTTTTAGTCCCTGAGTGTACTTTTCTCCCACATGATTTTATCACTCTCATCCAAGTACTTACATATTTAAGAAGGTAATACCCCTATGTGGGAAGGGAGCACCCCTTGGTCCCTTCTTAAGAAAAGGGTCAGCAAGCCACAAATAGAGCAAAACTACTTGTCTAAAGCAGTTAAAGACCTGTGCCTGAGCAAGGATCTGAACAAAGTACTCGTATTTCCCATTTAAGTGCTTTAACCATATATATTTTCTTGTCCCACAGATAATGACATGACAAACAGAACAACCAGAATAGCACAAAAATGGTCTGTACGGTATAGAAAATGGTAAGGATATTTTGGAGGCTTATTAACAACTTGAAGAGCGCATATTTCCACCCTGGTTAGCACTGCCTTCTACAGATGTAACAAAACCAGAGTGAATGTTTTACGACAGTTACGAATTTCCTTCCAAATCACCATTCAGATGGGACTAGCCAGGCCTGAACAGTGATGATGAAAATAAGAAGAAATAACTGCCAGGTAAAAGTGAGGCAGATATATTTGTACTGCTGACTGAAATAATTCTGGAATAAAATACCCAGGTTAGCTGTTCTAAAGCCCTCAAGCAAGCTTTGCTCCCTTCTGCATGATGAGTATCAGCTTCTGAAGCACATGGTCAACATCTAGTGTTAGCTGCAGGATACTGCATATTCCAGCACCTTCGTGAATGGCTAAATATCTAAATCACTCATAATTGATGACTATAAAAGAGTTTCTGTGAGAAACAGGTCTGCTTACCACAGGTCAAGATAAAGTATCCCAAAGATCAGGCAGGCATTACCACAAAAGGTGTGCCTTTTGCTTCTGTATTTGCTTGCTTTTTCTCAATGCCTGAATGCTGTTAGTGGCCAGTTCTGTTGGTATTCTGTTTAGATAATAAATAAACCATCAGGAACCTTGGGAAAGCAGGTTAAAGGAACAGTCTCAACTCAAAAATGATGTGTTTTAGATGAACAAGTTTCTTAATCCACATAAGCAGTGCTATGTTGGACTAGCTAAAATGAATAGCAAAGGTCCCACCATCATTTAATCTGCAAATCCTAGAAAGTCTACATGGAGGCACGCAGAGTGTTTCTCCAATATCAGTCTATTGTGATGGTCTTTACCTTGCCATTTGTTTCCAAAAGAAAATCAGTGGGGAGGGAGAAGGCAGGACCTGCTCATCTGGTATTATTTCCCCAGACAACAAAAAGTGTTGGTATGGCCTGAGACTAACAAGGTCCCAAAGTCCAAGGTGTATAGATACCTGCCTCCAGCAGGCATGTTCATATGCTGCTCACATGGTACCTGCAGACCAAAGCAGCAAGTGCATGCGTGGCAGACCATAGCTGTATGAGGTGCTGGGGAAAATCCCTCAGCTTTTTTGACAGGATCAGGACTCTCTCCCTGTTCCTGGAGAGACTTATCCCTACATCTGCACTGGGAGCCAGCTAGCAGCCACACTCCCAGCAAGCCATAGATGGTTTGCAAGCTATGAGTAAGCTACAAATAGAGATCCTGAGATGCCGTCATCAGCTTCCTGTTTCACACCACCTTGATGCAGCCCATTAGGCTCAGTGCAAGGTGCTGGTGGCTTCAGCTACATCAGGAGATCAGATGACCAGATGAGCTTCAAGTGTCATGCTAGCCATCTTTACAGCATCACCTGCAGTTTGTCCTTCCATGCTACATTTCCAAAGACAGCGATACAGTTTTGTTTCTTGGTTTTGCACCATGGACTTGGTTTCAGTTTTAAAATGTGAGTTCGATGCATTTTGTGCTCTGGACTGTGCTCTTGCTGTGACACAAATACAAGTTGCCAACAAAAAAAAAAATCACTTGTCTTTCTGTCATTCTGCTTAGAGAACATCCTGTGCAGTAGGTATTATATGGGTATGCAGAAGGTAAAAGCCTCTGCTTTGCTAAGGTTATCTGATGAAAGACCTTTTCAGTGCAAAGGGGATAATAAGTAAAAGGGGAAGTGATAAGCAAGCACACATAAAGACACAAGCCTGGTCAACAACAGATAAAAGAGACGATGCCAAGGATTAAAAGTCTCTAGTTGCTAATTGATGGATGATTGAGAGAAACTCCCAGGCACAGCTTTGGAGATGGCCACCTGGACTTTGTAACTGATAAGAAAAGGGAAAGAAGAGGAACGTGAGGGTTTGGGATATTCAAGGGGGGTCTGAGGGACTATGCAAAATTTACAAAGGAATGTTTAGCACAAGTGGATCGGGGAGGAACAAAGCAGGCAAATAGATAGAAAGTGGTATAAAATGAGCCAGTTGCATGAAAGACATTGCTGGTCAGTATGCTTGTCTTACCACACCCTGTGCCTTATCACTGCAGTTGGTCCTAACTTCCTATTAAATGCTTTCTTAACTGCAGTGGATGGGAGTCTTGGCTACCAGCCACTGGGAGCGGAACAGTGTGTGTCCCGAAAACCAGTAACTGGCAAGGACTGGGGAGAGTGAAGCAGGTGAGGGGCTTAGCTCTAGCACCTGAAGTGGGTCCTCAACTCACAGGCACATGTGCCTGGCACCAGTTGCTGTGGGGTGAAAGAGGATCTGTATTTTCTGCAAACCTGCCATGTGCAGGGGTGGGGTGTACTTCATCGGCAAACCTCAAGCTGTGCCCGCCAGTGAGCGCTGGGTCTGGGTAGAGGTACCAAGTAGGCAGAGGGTCTGTGCTGGTAAATGGGAGCACCCATGAGTGTGGGGTGCCTGTGAGATGAGTATGTGACTTCTGGATCTGTTAGCTGGATGAGATGGTGAGTGGGAGACCTGTGAAGCATGTAAAAGGGTTCAGGATCTGGGTGTGGGTGTTGGATGGACAGAGGGTGGACCATGCCAGTGAAAGCCACAACCGTGTGTGTGCTTATGAATTGGGGGGGGGCAGCGTACGTGCTTTCAGTAGTGAACTTGCATCTTTACCAGTGAAAAGGAGGAGGAGACTTGGCTGTCTGTGCTTATGTTTTATGTGAGTTCTGTATGTGGGTGCTGCTGAAGGCAGCGCCTCATCTGTGGCAGTGTGTGTGACCTGCCATGTCAGTGTCCTCTGTGTGTGCGTGTGTGCACCTGTCTGTCTCTGGGATATGTGCTTGGCTTTGCTACTGTATGAACCTGCAAATGGGAAAGCAGCAGCATGTCCATCAATCTGGGATATGGACCCCTAGGTCCCCCCCGGACCAGGCTCCATCTGCCAGGCAGGAGGAATCCCCAGGCTCTGGAGCTGCTAGAGATGGTGGCCACTTCTAATACTGCTTAATATGTGTCCATGCATTTCAAGCCTAAATTCTAACTCACCTCTTGATCTTCCAGTTTGAAGGCTGGCCTCATCATATCAGAGGACATCAAAATCACTGAAACTTCCTTCATTCTTAATTTGGTAGTCCACTAGTCAGTCTGGATTGAACCCTAATTCTTCTGGATATGAGGGGTCACAAAAAAGTAACAGGTTGCCTAGAGAGGTCGGGCAGGATATGTGTATCAAGGCAGGTGCTACAGAGACCTCTAATGCATTATGTTTTTCAACATAAAGAGCAGACTGGCTTTAAACACCTCTGGTTCTACAGCACACTTACTCTGAATTAAAAAAAACAGAACTAATGCATCAAGAATTGCAGTTCCCAAATTGCAAGCATAAAGAAATTTCAAAACAAATTTGAGTTTTAATGAAATTCAGGTGTAGGAAATTCCAAATCATATCTTGAACACATTACCAGAGGAAGTCACTCAGATTAAACAGGTAACAAATTCATTAAAGAATGGGGTATTTGAAGAATATTCAGCTTGTTATTAGCAGCCACCACTGAAATTTTATAAAGGGTATTTTTGTCATTTTTCAGGCTGTAAACCAATTTCTGTACTGTAGTTCATCATTGACACCTGGCTTCCTGGGCAAATTATTGTGTTTATTCATGGTGGTATACCTAAATGTTACCTGGATTATCAGTTTCCATTCATGCTGTCTGAGTGCTGAACTGTTGAGGCACAGGTTGTCAGCTCTTCTGTAAACTGCTTTATGTGCCTAATTTCCTTTCTAGCTATTGAGTTCTTGGGCTAACCACAAGTGACATTTTCAGAATTGTCAACACAATGTGATTTTCCTCAAATCTGAGTCTTACCACATAAAACAACTCCAGCATTATGGCTTTACCTCCCAAGCGGATAATGGACAACTGCACCCACAATAATCAATAAATAAACAATGCTGTGAATTCAGCTGGGTGGAGTACTTTGATTCTGTTTAAACTCCCACACATGCAGGCAATTCAAGCATCAAGCCTGAAGAAGCTTGAGCAAGATTGAAGAGGCTCTCCTGCTAGCCCATGACCCTTCAGCAAAATACCAATGGATCCTAGGCCATGTTTGGTGATATCTGGTGGCAAAGACTTCATATTTTCTTGTAGCCTTGTCAATATGAAGAAGCTTCACCAGAGCAACACTGGTCCTTAGTCATCTTCCAGACAACAAGTTCCCTTACAAAGCACTATTTTCATGATTATATTCTAATGCCAAAGGCAGCACAAATTTACTAGTGAGCAACACCAGCTACAGAGGAAGTAGCAGAAATGAACACTGCAGAAACGAAATAGTGCTGCATGGCATTTAAGAAGCTAACATTTCAGCATAAGCCTAACATGGGGAAAACAGCCAGTGTACATGCATGCCTCACAGGAGGCTAGATATGGGTTGTCTACTTAGTAAAGCAAATGTCCAAGTTCTTCTGAAAGGGTGGGGTGTTTGCACAGTAGCAAAGTGCTTGGAAGTGTTAAAGCCCCAAGACAGATGGCTGTTTCATGTGGCCTGCTACGTACAGATGTGTAACTGCTGTACTTACGGTACACATCTTTTTACCTTTCATGACAGGGTAGGAGCCTGATATTCAAGATTCTTGTTGATTGTAGCATTTCTGCTCCAATTCTTTTAATAGCCTTTTATCTGTTTGATCTGCTTAGGTGTGAGTTTATATCCTTGAAGCTATATTGGCAAATAATTACCCAGTATGTTACCAAAGTCCAGCACAAAACTTCACCTGCCTTCCACGTGGAACTGAGGCTTGGCACCTACCATTGGAAGTCTCAGAAAATTTCCTTGCCCACTAGCAAACTCTGGGGTGGGCCAGTGGGTTCATACTTACTTATTTTACTGTGTTCAATTCAGACATATGAAATGCATTTCCTGGGATGTTTTCAAAAGCCACGTACCGGATGAACTTGGCACGTCATCACAATATCATAAGGTGTGACTGCGTACAGCAGCACAGCTATTGCAATGAAACTTTAAAGGGGCTTCTTTTCTTCTACTGCTAATTTGAACATAATCAAAATATCTGATTTCTACCATTTCTTTAGAAGAGGCCACCTCCTTCCACTGAACTCTATGCAAATGTTTTTAGGATTATAGTGAATACTCACTAAATCAATAAAAGGGGCTTTAAAAAAATTCAAAGATTTGGTTTCTAGAAGGCGGAATAAGGAGATGAACACTCTATGGGTTTTTTTGATCTGAAGTGTACAGTGCAGTTTTCTTAAGAAAATTTTTTTATTTTTTTTTATTTCCCTATTAATCATAGGGTCAGAGCTGCTTTGTCTCTCCGGGTATGTCTATACCACCTGGTGCAACTCCACAAAGGGAGCACCAGCTCTCAGTTATCAAGGACTCTGGCTCCAGCAGCAGCTAATCAAACCAGCCTCAAGCTGGCCCACTGTGTATGGACTGAGAAGACATACAGTAGGCAAAACCATCTTGGACAGGGTTGATGCTCCCAGTGTACACTGTGTCATGTATTCTAATCCTGAATGGTAAGTACTGCGAGTATGCAAAATTTGAATCATTCAGAGGGCTGATCATCAGTGTTGTGTGCATCTTTTGAGGTACTCTGCCACCACTTGATGACCTCAAACATGTCCCAAGAATGTCTACATGTTGAATCCAATGACTATCAAATACACAGTACAGAAATGGCTGCAAGAGGGCAGCCTTCCAGCAGCTGATCACACCTATCCTTGGCAGCTGCTGGTGATCAGCTCTTAAGTTCTTACGTCATGCTCACCCATTGCTTAAGAAACATTTATATATTCCTTGAACCCTACCCAGAGAGGAACTATCTCCCCAGAGTTAAATACTCAGTGGGTGCTAGACAGCACCTGAAGGAGCTGTGGCTTCAAATCCCCTCCAGCAAAGAGAGAGCTGAAAACAGGTCTTACCCAGTATTTTAACCCCAGAGCTACCTGACAGCAAAAAGGTATTAGCTCTGCTCCTTGTTTTGTGGGAACCTCAAAGACAGTTCCCATACTGGGTGTCTACATGTAGAAAGCAGGTACCCTGGCCTTCTGCTGGTACTCCCTAAAATTGCAAGAACTAATTCAGAGTCAGGCTCAGGGGTGCAGAGAAGAGGAGTAAGGATAACTGAGACAATGCACAAATATTAACATTTGTCAGGAAACAAAGGCAAAATACTGTTTCTTGTCTTCAGCTGCATAAACTTATAGTGACTTGAAGGGAGGGTGTTAAAATAAAAGAGATAATGCTCACTTGTAATTTGCCACAAGCATCAGAGAGAAAGCTGTGACAACAAAGTATTTGTCACCCTGGCTATTCAATTATTTATGCATCTATAGACAAATGATACCAAGACACATACAAATGACATTTTAAAATCCAAAGCTTTTGCTTTTTACAGTGTAGGAGAAAATAAGCTCTCCATGAGTTTTGTGACCTGACGGATTAAGTGGCTTGAGATACAAGTTATATAATCAGAGGCAATTTAGCCACAGTCAAACAGAGCATTTGCGAGGTGGAGTTTTTCTGAACTGTTTGATGCCCAGTTCCCTGGACACTGACAGGAAACAGCTGGTTGCTTGAGCACTTGAAAACCTAGCTCTTCGATAAGGTACAGCTGAACACTGCTGGAAATATCCATATGGAAAGACACACACCTCAGGAAGATGCAGGGGACCAAAGGCAGGAGCATCAATTCTCTGCCTGGTCCATAGGTATCTTCAGAGCAGTGTTCAGAGTACAAATGCCAGATGGCTGTTACTATCCTGAAGCACAGGAAACACCCAGCAACACTGGCTGCTTCTAATTTTATTACATTTAACCCACTGAGTCTAGCTGTGGCCTTCTTGTAGGCAGGAGCGCTAATATATTGCGATAGAGATTTTTTCCAGCCTTTACTGATACATAGAGTCTTCTCGACAAGGACAAACTTGCACCATAACAGGACTGCGATCTTGAAAGGTAAATTAATTTCAGCATGAGACTTGACCCAAATAAACCTCATGTGCATTCATTGTTGGTTACAGGACAGCAGTCTGGAGGAAGCAGAGTAGGAGGGTAGAAAATCATGATCAGTTTCACCATGGATATAACAAGACCACCTTCTGTTTTATTAATTTTCATGGCTTAGATTTTATTTTTGTGATAAAGGGTAAATGACATGTTTTGTCCACATTTTCTAGACAACAAACCACTGAAGAAATACATCTTCTAAACCACATTCCTTGGTTTTCTAAGTAAGAGATTTCAGCCTGATTTATACATGCTGACTGTGTCACAGTGTTTTAAATAGCTGATCAAAAGGGGCCATAACAACCCACTGAACTATATCAGCTTGGTTTATTACTTATGGAGTAACTGCAGCTTCAGCTCTACTGGGATGAGAACAGACGAGCCCCAAGACTACCCTGGTGTTCAAAGAGCTCTTTGAGTGAGAGCTCTGCTCTTTCAGTGCCTGGCTCTTTTTTCACCAGTTGAAGAGCACTGTATTTTCCCCTGAAGCCTTGTTGTAGAGGGTACAAAAGAAGCACAGAAGGAAAAAGACACAAAATGCTTAGATATCTTAATTTCTATTTATTTACCTGCCTTTTGTAACTTTTGCACCTTTTCTCTCTAATCTGATTTAAAAGTATAACTTTGCTGTATGAATGGTTAAAAAGAGCAAAAATACCCTCTTTCCAAAGTTTCAGTGAAAGACATGTGAATCACTGAGCAAGATTTTTTGCATTACTGTGTTCTTTTATGCTACCGCACTTTTAAAATAAAAAAAAATATGCAAGTTCCTCAAGGCGTGCCAGAGGTTAGAGCAAGATAATCCACACAGCTTATGCACATTGTTATAATTATCGCTTAGGAGGGATGTGAACATTTTTAGACCCTATCTGAAGAACAAGTTGTTTTGGTTTTTTTTTTTTCCATTTCAGTAATTTTATTTTTCACATCCTAATCTGAAAGGGTTTGAATGTAAACCAGCACTGGATCCTGTGCTCTCTAAGGGGCATTCACAGCTCATGGAAAAGCTGTGTCAGATAAGAGCACATTACTGTGTATGAAAGCGTACTGACTGAAGTCCTGCCTCCTGCAATGCTTCGCAATAAATCCCAGTTGCTAACCAAATATGTCATATCAGAAAATAAAGGTTCAATGCATTAAAAATGACGAGCAGCAGAAAGCAAAAGCTGTGAAATTGCAGGAGGTAGCTTCTGGAAGATCAACGAAGTTCAAAACAAATGGTGACTAACGCCCGGTCCATTTCACCAGCAAGTAGAAATAAAGTGCAAGTGCTGACTATCTCAGGAAACAGGAATTTATGAGCAAGCCCTTTTCCCAAGGAGGATGTTTGTCTGCCTTTTTTTCTGAGCTATATACATAAATGTGAAGTTTTATAATAATTAAAAAGCATATATATCATAACACAGTAGTCCATTAGCAAAGCTTAGTCAAGCACTATTCACAAGAATTCACAATACACTGATGAATATCAGTGATGGTTATAACCTATATTCTCCAACATTACAATTTAATTCAGGGTGTGTGTGGAATTGTCAAACCAGTATATTTGGAAGTGTGTAGGTTTTTAATTTCTGCTAATAGCTTTGCAAATATCAGTCTCCCAACAGAGAAAGAGAAACCTTGACCACAAGGAACCCATGGCAAGGGTCCCAGTCATCTCAAAACAGATCTGTTCACAGAGAACATTGGAGAGATGATTTATGAAAACAATTTAAGCAGGGAGGGGAACAGCAAAATGCACAGGCTAATTAGTAAGTACAAAGAAAGAGAATGGAAAAGGGAAATCAGGATGTTCAGATATAACAAAGAATGCTTTGTTATAGCACTTAGAGGATGTGGAGGCATCTAGCTGAGGAGACAACAAGAGATTTCAGCCCTGGCAGGTGAAGAAAGAAGTACCTGCACCTTCACAGTGATTTCTGAATCAAGTCTGCTACTCTTCACAAGCCTGACTAAATAGCAATTCCAGGCAACAAAAGCTATCTCAGCTGATTGGGAGGAACAGATAAAAGGGACTTTGAAGTCTTCCAGGCACATGACGGTAATGCTTGCTTTCCTGATGCTCTGTGGCCCAGAGAAGGGTGGTTCCTGAGGAGACCTCGGCCATTAGGATGGCTCCTTGGGCTGTTCCAATTCTGGCAAACTTTTCTTTTTCTGGATCCAGGGAGAAACAATTGGACCCAAACATAGCACTTCCCAGTGGTCACTGTAAACAGCTGAATAATATGTTCAGCTGGAGTAAGATTCTGCTCTCCATACTGGTCACAGTTTCAAGACTTTGGTGTCCCATGGCCAGTCAGCAATGACTGGTCTGGAAGAAAAAGTGAGGGGTAAGAACCACCAGGTTAGTTCACAGGTATCAAGTCAAGCCCATGAAACCCTCAAAAATACCTTGAAAGAATTTGATTACTTTGCAGAAAGTCTCCCAGGATGCAGCCTCCATAGGCACACAATCCATCACAGTTTAAGGACATCTCTATTTCCCTGACACAGGCACTTGTAAACAAGCTACCAAATGAGTTACACCACTAGAACTGAATTACCCATAGTGCTACTTCAGATCTCTGTTATTCCTTAGTGTTTTATAATGACTCTTCCCTCATGCCAACCTAAGAAAAATGTTGGTGGCTGTTCCACTCAACTCAGCTTTCCTCACAGAGGCAAAGCTCAGGAGCAACCATGGAAGAGGGAACAAAGGGAAAAGTCAGCCTGGGGCTATTTTACACATCAGCCTTTTTCTTGTAATGGAGAAAAGAAATGGAAGCTCTGCCTCAGCCCCTTCTCCCAGTGCTTCTGGAGCCCTTGGGACCTGTACCACACCTCATCATGCACTTCTGAAGAACACAGGACAGGGGGAGGAGAAGCAATACCAATGCACAGGTTAGCAAGTGGAAGAACACACTCTGATGTAATGTTTTTGGTGTCCCCCTCAGATGCACTGGTAAATACCCAAGTATGTGTTCAGTTTGTCAGGCCTGTGGTGCATCTTTGTAACTAAACTATCCCTCATCTGATCTGCTCCCCTCAGGTCATATTCAGGCCAAGGAAAATAGCCCCAGACCAACCAAGTCCAGGACAGTTTACACTAGTGAGAGGTCAACCAGAAAGAGACAGGGGAGAGTGCATCATCAGCCTGGCTGCTGTGTAAAGCCAAGGAGGCCACAATGCATTTGGGATCCTAAGGTCTCTTAGCATTCCCTATATGAAGGAGTATACAATGAGATGTTGCCGTCTTCTACCCTAACCCAGATGTATTTCATTCCCCACAGTGCTGCTGCAAACTGTAATATTTAGCCTCTCCTTTCTCTGTTTTCCTTCTGAAGGGAGACTGAAATTTGAGATCAAGAGATGAAAAGCTTGTTAAGAAAGCTGGAACCATTTGCTCCTCCTCCTCCAATGTGTAGTAGAAGGATAAGAAAAAGAGGTACTTCTTAGAGGCAATGAAAAAGGTAGTGAAGCATGCATACATGCATAGGAAGGGAAACCTGAAGGTTTGTTGTCTCACTGGGGCAGGTGGCTGCTGGGTTTCCAATATAGCAGGATCAGCACATTGACTCCAAGCCCTCCCATGGATGAATCTTATGAGACCTTCCCAAGCAATTAAAACCTCCTAAGAGGAGGGAGGGATACATTGGTCACAAAACGAGCCAGTGTGATCAAAAGAGGATGTCCTGTACAAACACAGAACCATACATCACCACTTCCAAGTTTCCTACATCCAACGGTCAACAGCATGTCCATTTTAAGTAGGCAGCAGACTTAAAACAATTTGGAAAGTCTGAGAATTTCCATTGAAATTGGTAGAAAACTCACAAGGATTTCCTAGAATTAAGTCTAACTGTGCAGAAAAGGAAAAAGGCAATCCCCAAAAGGCAATCCAGCTATAAAATAAAAATATATTCATGATTTAGAAAAATAGGGAAAATCTGCACCTGGGCTTCACAAATCACCTCTTGAGAACTTCTTATTTTGGAATCGTCCAACAGTATGACTGTGAAGCTCCCCAGGCTTTTTTTTTTTTTTTTTTTTTTCCTTAAATAAGCATTAGTTTGTGCTTATGAGACATTTCTGGCCATTAGAGGTTCAGGTGTACCCATCTTACAAGAGCACCAAACAGATGGCAGAAATATTCTGTTCACAAGTCTCTACTGTTTTATTCTATTGTAGAAGGTGTTGTTATGAACCTTTATATGTAATCTGGAGCCCTAACAAGCACAAATTAAAAGCATTACCAGTACAGACATAAAATACCAGCCTCTCTTTCCCAGCTGTGCTCATGTGACCAAAATATTCTGTTCTAATAAACAAGTTAGTGATGTGTAAATCTTCTTACAAGGCACTGAAGGTAAAAAATGTAATTTAGTTGGGCTTATACAGCTAAACAACAGCTATGTTATAGCGATATTATAATTTCCCCAAAGCATTATGGGATAACATGAAATCATTCTTCTGCAAGAGAAGGATAAATAACACTTTCATTAAAATATCTTCTCCTGTATTAGGCAGGTCAAACCAGTTAATAGTGTTAATGATCCAGATTCAGGAAAAGGAGGCAGTTTAAGAACACCCCAAAGAACAGGTGTCCCACTCAGAGTCTTCTATTTTTGTTTTCTTTTCACATAAGTTTCTCCTTTGCTTTTTAAGGTGAGAGCCCTGCAGCTTGGCTCCTCCTGTGTTTCAATGCAGCCTTATCATATGCAAAGTCAAAGGCAGTAGTGAAAGGAAGAGAGAATGGGAAAGCTGGTGAGCGCTGCCAGTATCTGCACGAGTGTGACTAGACCGTCCGTGGCCCCGTGGCTGGGGTTCAACCGTGATGTAGCCATTAATGATGCGTATCCGGGGAGGAGGGTCAGTAGCACTGCAAGGCAAGAGAAGAACGTCAGTCCAGACCCAGCCCAGAACTGCCCGATGCCCACAGAGCAGAAGGTAGTCAGCCTCTGTGCCCCACTCTCAGTCTTCTGGGCCCCTGGGAAAGGTCTCTCGTATTGGTTCCATGCTCACCAAGGAATGTGTCTCCTAATGGCAGAGCGCTGCCTTGTCCGTTCCTCGCAGGTGTGGGCAGCTCCCATGCCACCCCACACAGACAAGTGCACTGCCCTGCTGAACTGCGAAGCAGTCTTGAGGGGAAACACAGAAGAGATTGAGGAGGGTGGAGACAGCACTGAAACACCTGTCCTGTACTGAGGTCTACCCAGCCAGCCTGCCCATTGATACCACACAGTCAGTCCGGTGGGTAAGACAACCATATTCCCAGTGCCCTCCAGCCAGCCTTCCAGATAAGCAGAAAATACATAAAAAGAACAAAACAAGCTTTGTTGCAGAGGACTATCACTGCAGTGACACTTGCCACACACAGCAGGAGAGAGGCACCTGCTTTCAGCTGAATCCATCTTCCCCAGCCACGCTTCTGTATGTGCATCTTAACATGAACCAAACTTGTTTCTATACTGCATGTTGCCTTCCACAGGTCAAGGAATTACAAAAGGCGTACATGACATCCTTTAAGGAGAGGAAGAGCTACTTCCAGAAACGCATCCTAGTGTCACTGGGAAAAGATCACCACATCCCAGAGTATCTCCCAGTGGTAGTGAGGACTCTGAAGCGGTGCTGAACAAAAAGTGAGTCAAAGCCTATATGGTGCTGAACTCCCGTTATGGCAACGTGTGATGGATGAGAGAAATTTGTATGCTTCAGGCTGGTAATGCTAACTGTGCTGAATTGGGGGAGCTCCCACAGCACAGCAGGTAAAGAGTCAGAAGGGTCAGATACTACACCGGTGTTGTTCTCTTCAGCAATGAAAGCCATGCTTGACCCCACAGCTGTAAGGCTGACATACACCCCAGGGCCTCATGGTGCTGTGCAGAACCAGAAGGCAAATTCGAGCAAAATTAAATGCAAGTCTACCTGCCAAATACAAAAGCAGAGTAATTTCTCCTGCACCCACTCCCCAGCTGCTGTGCACCACTCTCGCCTTATTTTGGCCAGTTGCATTAAGCAAAAATGCCTTGGGAAATTGAAGGCAATTAGTATCCTTTTTAAAAACACTTACCCTTCCATACCCAAAGGTTCCTATAGAAGATTTAAACAGTAACTGGCACAAAGCCAGCTTGCAGCACATCAAAGAAATACAGCTGACAGCTGATGCACACAGGACCACAAACCAAAGCAATTCTGCCAAGCCCACTGCAAGACTGTATTAAATCACTTGAGCTGCACCTTTCACATTTCCAGGCTCACGGGAGGAAAGCTGTGAATGGCCCACGCATAAGAAACCTGATGGCTTTACCTATGCCTGGGCATCCCAGGGAATGCTTACAGCAAGGGCTCAGACTCCCAGTGAGACACACCCTCCACACAGGTGAGCTTGAGCTCAGAGGAGCTGGATTTCCGTGGGGACACATCATGGCTATGCCAGGAGGTGGGGCTGTCAGCTCAGCCCACGCCTGCCCAGGCAGCCCACAGTGGCAGGGACTGCTTGCACACACAGGTGTGGGGGCAGAGAGGGTGGTGATTCCCTATGCTTTACAAAGACTAAACCCAGAGCATGGGTGGGCGCTGTGTGTGAATGACAGCTGCCTCTCTGATACTCGCGGCTTTCCCTCTGCAGTAAGGGTACAGCAACCTCCCAGGCAGCAATAAGCATCACTTGTCTTTCCCAGTACTGTTATGCAACAGCTCCATCTCCAGACATTCAAGCTCTCTGCTACTAAGGACTCACCCCTAAAAAGAATTTGCCACCTAGCACCTAAATAAGCTTCTAGCACAAAGGATGACTTAATTAGTAGGGGAAGAAAGGAAACATTACGAAAGAAGAAAAGGAAGGGGGCATTTGCTGCTCATGTATTTATGCAGTATTTTCCTCGCTGTCATCATTGGCTTTGCTTTTACCTCACTATTGCCTTGCAGTACTTGCAATCCAGTACGTTGCCCTAATGTACCTCCAATTTAGTCACAGTAGCACATCCTCACATCTTCCCTCTTCTGAAGGCACTGATGCTGCAAGTGCATGCATATCTCACATCAGGGTGACCACTGACTCCCCTGAGCTTCATGGGAACATGTCAGTGTGCAGGCAGGGGGAAAGCTTGAGATCATAAAAGACTCCAAATCATTCCTTAGCATTTCAACTAAACACACCATCAACGGAAGCTCCAAAAACCCATTCACAAACAGCTGATATCAACTACATTAATAGAAAGTAAATTATACACTAAAATACAAAATCAAATGTGATCAATATAAGGATCTGTTGTACTGGTGAATCTTGGACTCTGTGTAGGTCTCAGCGGGCATGCAAACCTCCACATGCATTTGCTTCCCTTTCCCTCTAAACTACTCACACTTAGGTTGAAAGGAGGACCAGGGAGAGAGTGCAAAAATACTCTGGTCTAAAAAGTCTGACAATAGTGGAATGCTTGGAACAGAACAACAGCTGCTGCACTCACTTGCAGGCAGCCTGAGCAATGTATTACTCAAAGCAATGGTACAGCTGGGACTCAGGGATGTGATACTGAGTACCTTGGGGAACTGGAAGAAATACTCTTCAGAGGGAAAAAAAAAAAAAAAGAACATAGAGGCTTCATTTCAAGAACTACTGGCCTTTCTCCATCATTCTGACCTGTCTGGTTATGTACAGTACCACAAAAATAAAATGCTTTCAACCTGAGTATGGCAGAAACACAAACGGAGAGGGGCACGGATACAAACAGAGACACGAAGTGCAAAAGAGAGCAGACTCACGTCTGTGTGTTATCTGACAGAAGCGAAACATTAAGGTACACATTGAGCCGCAGGCCTAAGTATAGCTAGTGAGGGACAAGCTGTCTTTTTTTGCAGGCTGCTGTTGTTCTGGTAGGTGAGTAAGCTCTTCTGGGTGAAAAGTAGGGCATATGTGTGAACCTTTGCCCCACAACATGCTCCGTTGTTCATAATTAACTTCATCATCCATTAGGTTGTCATCCCCCTTCCAGATCTCCAATAATGCCATGGGGCACACATGCTTTTTAAGACTGGAAGAATAGAGAGACTGGAAATACTACATAAATATTGTCCAAATGCAAGGAGCACATTCAACAGACAGGACAGTTTCCACATATGCAATAGCTCTTCGATAAAAGTCCAAGGCTTTTATCTGTACCATCTACCACTGAACCCAGCCTTCTGTAATAAAGAGGACTACCATATGCTCACAACCACTCAAACCCAAATGCAAAATGGTCTAGACACGGCTTCCACTTGTATTATGGCTAATTTTCCACAAACCTAACCATGCAGAAGCTATTTTGTCACGAAAAGCACAAACAGCCTTCAGTAAATGTTTCAGCAAGAATCATGGTAAGGGAGAAGGTCAGGTCCTGCCCTCAGCATGCGTCTAGCCCCTGCCGAAGTTTGGCGTACTGGATTAATCAGTCTAAGTTCAAGACCAGTTTGCACACAAACCGTCCTCCCTCCCCAGCCATTAGCTACCTTTCATCAAGGCGAACCCAGAGGTCATTAAACTGTCGCAGTCTTTGCTTCTTCTGCTGCTTCTTCTTCTTCTTTTTGTACTTCCTGTCTACCTTCTCCAGCACGTCAATGCCATCAGGGAGCAGCAGGTGAGGCAGGAGCTCTTCTTCCTCCTCCTCCTCCTCCTCCTCCTTCCGGGGGTGCAACAGCAGTGGGAGCTCCTGGGACACAACATAGGGGCTGTGTGCCGGTGATGATGATGAAAAGGCTAACAAGGTTTTGAGGGGTTTTCTGCTGGAAGAAAAAGGGAACACAGGTAATATTTGAAAGGCTTTGAGGCAGAATCCTCGTACAGGTACTACCAAGGCACACATAAAACAGGTGTTTCTCCCTGACATATTGGCTGGTTGCTTATTTCTCTGCCTTGTATTCCTGTCCCCTCTTCCTTAAGTTAATATTTTGATCAAACTAGTTCTCTTTAACAGAAAAAAGCTTTGGAAAAGAGGTAATCTGGAACGGAGAAAATAATGCAGTCTGGCTCAGGGTAGAATAACTCTTGGGAATAACTTGGTGTATCTAGAAAAAGTCAAAAAAGGAATCACCCACAAGGTCAGAGGAGGTCAAACCATACTTCTCTAGTCTCATGCACTGCAGAAAACAGAACAGGTTATTCCCTTAGGGCAATTCCTGCCCAGACGCAACTAACCTGGGGGGAAGGGGCAGGATGACTAAGGTGCACTGAAGAAGCCAGTCCTAGATCAACAACTCTAACTGGTGAAGTTAAGTAATGAGCTAGTCACTCCACAGTGACTGTGGTCACAGCTGCAGAAATGTGTCTTGCAAATTACCGTCTTTCAAGGGAATGGCTGAATATATCATTAAGCAATCCTTTGGGCCATCTAGTCTGCAGCAATGGAAGCAGACTAGCTGTGGCAGTGCCAAGTTCACCATGATCTCATTTTCTCTTTCATGAAGCCAGAGGGTATAGAGCAGTAAATGCATAGCCTTTATAAAACATCAGGTGAGGGAATATGTCTGACACATATTCGAGACGAGAGCTCAACTCACTATTTGTGGCATTGACTTCTAGTGTAAGCATTTACTGTCTCCATGCTGATCTGCAAAAGGAGATAACGCTGTCCTGCCACTAAGATAAGCACACCAAGGAGCATGGTGGTTTTAAAGGGTTGTATCAAGCAAGTATGGAGGTACACATGGAGGGGAGGAGGCTGAGCAGCTCTCCCACAATGCAGAAGTAAGCTTTGCACATATTTATAGCAAGTAATGAGGGAGTAGGAGCCAGGCCTTCAGCTTTCTGGCTGCACAGATCCTGTATTAGGCTGGCAGCATTACCTGAAATTTCAAAGCAGCTCCAGCGTGAGAGATACTGTAGTGAGACTATGTGCATGCATGAACTTTCTCACAAGGCAGATCTTGGAAGCCCAAAGGACCACTTGGTTGAGCCCCCAGAAAAAGCTCTAAGGACTATGCTTACTCAACTTCATGTGAAGGTAATATATTGAAGAAACAATCAGCTCCACCCTAATTACTCAAGCTCTATTTCATTATACTTAGACCAAGCAACACCTCCTCATCTATACTTCAACGTAGGAAGTCTGCAGTCTCCTATCCGCTCATGGCTTTGCAGGCCCACACTTCTCCTCATTGTTTGGAACAAAGCAATTCTCCCTCTTTACTTGCTCATAAGAATCTTGGACAAACTCACAAACTCTATCCACTCTGTGGATACAAAGAGCACAACACAAATATCTTACTGATCTTTATGGCTACTTCATAAAGAGAAGAGATGCAGCAGTCTTCTGTAACAAGATGTGATTTAACCCAGCAGGCAGCTAAACACCACACAGTGGTTCGCTCACTCCCTCCGCCTCCCCAGGGGGATGCGGGAAAGAATTGGAAAAGATAAAGGAAAAAAAAAGTAAAATTCATGGGTTGAGATAAAGACAGTTTAATAGGACAGAAAAGGAAGGGAAAGTAATAATAATAGTAATGATAAAAGAATATACAAAATAAGTGATGCACAAGGCAATTGCTCACCACCCACCAACTGATGCCCAGCCAGTTCTCGAGCAGTTGTTCCCCTGCAGCCAACTCCCCCCATATAAGCATGACACTATATGGTATGGAATATCCCTTTGGCCAGTTTGGATCAACTATCTTGGCTGTGCCCCCTGCAAGCTTCTCTGCTGGCAGGGCATGAGAAGCTGAAAAGTCTTTGACTAACGGAAGAACTAGTTAGCAATAACTAAAACATCAGT
>VZTL01009525.1:2990-35698 GCA_013400535.1 Scopus umbretta
AGCATGCTGGAGAGGAGGTGAAGAGTTCACAGTGGGATTCAACATGAGTGCTTGGATCAGAGTGAGGAAGGACGGACTGACTGCTGCTAGGATTGAGCTGGCCTTCCCAGCTCACGTACATGGTGCTGCTTTCAGTCTATTAACAGGGCTTTTCCCTCTGCAGCCTTAGAAAAACTGTTTGGAAAGAGGAAGATGCACCAACACCCACCCTTTTGCTAAGAAAAAGTTCAGACCAAAGGAGCTGTCGATGCTTTTTAGTTTTGCAAGCTATCTGGCATAAACCTGACTCTTAATGTTGTATCCTACTCAGTGGACCACAAGTCTCCATACTTTCCATGAGTTTTATTGTCTTGATACTCACATGTCCCCTTTTAATACATGTTGATCACTTACCCCAAAATTCATGGCTTTATTCCTACAGTTCTCTTGTCATGGAGGGAACTATTTATGGATTCCCACGTTACAGATGAGACATTGACACTGACAGAGTGGTCACAAAACAAAATTCTGGCAGAGCAAGAACGGAGCAAACCTTTGTTGAGTTTTGATAGAAACATAGCTGAAATTTACCCTTTAATAAGTTTTGAACCCAAGTGTCGTATCAGTAGGCTTTGTTGCAATATTTCCTCTACTTCTTGCTGATCATTTGAGGAGAAAAAAATATCCAAGGCTTTTTTTCAAATGTTACACTCATCTGCTTCTTGCACAATAAGTACAAAAAGAAGGTTCTTTTTAAACACAGTTAAATGCACACAGCCAAATATTTATTAGAAGGTCTTATTTCATATCTTATTTTAAAATAAGAAATTTAGTTCGATGTGTTGGTGAGGGAATGTCGTTTCCACAGTATTGTTTGCACTAATATATTGTTGAAAGGGAAGATTCGAGGTTCCAGTTAGTGTAAAACTGGAAACCCTGAAGTAATAGTTTTGTAATATTATGATTCAGAAAGATAGGAAAATCATAGCTGCCTGTCTGTTAGCACTGCAGCTAGTCTAGCATCTGGGAACTGGAAAAGAAAGCCATTACCTCAAATGATGCCATTTATTAGCTGAAGGAAGTGAAAACTTTAAAAAAAATTACCTGGAAGCAGTATAGCTAAGCATTTTTTAAATTATTATTTTGATTTTGCATTTTGGGAGACTGTGATGAGCAGGTCTTATGCCTTAATATATAAGGAAAATAGCTGTCTTAATCACATCAGTATGGTTTAATGGCAAAAGACTTTATAACCACAGCAATACCTATTACCTCTTAAACAAAACTTTTTAAATTTCTGAAAAGATTAAATCTGAGTGGTAGCTTATATAATGCTGTCAGCCAGAAGAAATAGCCCTTCCTGAAGTTTCCTAACATTCCCTCTCCATATCCTCCCCCCCCGCCCCGTATGAAGGCATCCTGCAGTGAAGGGGTTAAGAATGCACAAGGGTGAGTCTCGTAGCTGAATTTATCTTGGTAACCCAAGATCTTCATGAATGTGGAACACTGTTACTACCACAGCTATTCTTGTACTGGCTTCCCCACCAAGTCCTGACATGCTTTCGTCCATGCATGCTTCTTGAGTTTCACTCCAGGGGGAAGTTAGGGGGAGATCTGGTGACAAACAGGCCTCAATCCCTGCATGCTTACTGAATCAAGTTGTTTATATTTTCCACGCATCCTGCTTTTGTTATGCTGGAACTTTTATTTCCTTGTACTTTAGTATATACTCTTGTGTACTAATTAAGATTGCAAATTATTTAAGAGTTTCCATTAGAAAGCAGAAAACAAGTGTGAGCCCTGGATTTTTTTTTATTTTTATAATCTAACATTTGAACAGGTAGACAAAAGAAAATTGTTGCTCGTGCTCCCAAGAGTACAGTGGATTGATGCATTTAGATGTGGACTCCTTGCAGATGGCAAATATAGAGCTGCATTATCATAAGATCACGATGGAAGGCTGAGCTTTTTCCCTAGATTTGGCGGTCCCTGGCTATCCTGGTCATCTTCCAAGGGGCAATAAATGTTTCTATGATGACAGCAATTTCTGATCTGTATCATGTGAAAAAATATTAATTTGTTCTATTTACTGTGGATACTGGCTCATATCAAAACCTGATTCAGAAGATGCTGTGGACTTGGGAGAACTTTAAATTGCATTTCTGCAAACTAACTATCTCCCTATCTTGTTCATTTTCCTGTTAAAATCTTCCTATACATTGGGCTAAATCCTAGATCCAGATACGTCCGCCGATACAGTGTTAAACTTCTGTATCCAGCCAATCTGGCATGGGGATATAGCTCTGCCTTCTCATGGTGCTAGGAGGTATATGTTTTAATATCACTCTTAGAGGAGTATTATATATGGGAATGTTATATCACGTTGCTTACTGGCATATTGTACTCAAATGCAACTCAGCTGATGTCTAGAAGCACGGTGTTTGTGAGGCAAGTGAAGCACATCGCATATACTCCAGCTCTTTAATTCTTCTGAGCCCTGGTGTTCAGGAAGCAGCCAAACTGGAATAATCAGTATTGGAACAATATGGTGAAAGGTTGGGTTTCTAGATTAAGCCAATCCTTATCATTTGTGGGATTGGGACTGTAACAGTGCGGTTGCTACTCTGATACCTGAAGCAGAATTTTGATAATTCATTTGAAATCTCCTCTTGCAAGGGAAATCTAAGCTAGACTTTAATTAGATGAAACTCCTTTTATCCAGAGTAAGAACATCCCCAGAATGAGATTGTTATGCTATATTTTCTCTTAAGTCTCAGAAATTTATTAGCTTCAGTAAAGGGCTTTTCTAAAGAGAACAATCTTTGTGATAGGCTGGATGGGGAGAGCAATAGAGGTAAGGTACCATTGTCCTTGGTCCCTCTCCTAAAAAAAGTGTGTGCACAGGTGTGTGTGCCTGCGGATAATCTTTCTTCTTTTGGGGAATCTTTCTTTTTATACTTCTTGTCAAACATTCAGTTGTACAGAGTGATAATTGGTCTCCATTTTACCTGGGCAAACCACTACATGTGTATCTTTAGACATGAATAAATACTTAAGAGAAACATTTTTGTTTACGCCTGAATAAAGAATTTGTAGCTAAATTATCTTTTAATTTAGCTGGAGGACTTTGAGTTAATCTGAAAAAGATATGTGTCAATATTTTCAAACTAAACTTTATTACCTAAAAAGAAGTGCCAAAATTCAGAGAAGTTGAATATCCATTTTTTAAAATGGATAATGGAGTTTTCTATCTCTGGAGATGCAAAAAATAAACTTAGAAATCTAACTCCAGGCTCTCAGTTTTGAAAATACTGGTAGATACTTCCTCATCTCTAAAACTGGTTATCTATTCAGAAGGAAAGTTTTGAACCTGCATACGCTCTCATTCTGAGAAGTGCTTTAACATCAGCGCGTATGAAGTGCTGGAGGGCCGTAGCACAGAATTATTCCAAAAGAACAGAACTTTTTTTGGAGCAAGAGACAGTATTTTTAACCTGCTCCCTCAAAGCTGGAATGATGTTTGCTCCATTGCTAACGTGATTGTGGTGAAAGATACAAATAACATAAAAAGGAAAAACAAGTGCCTTGATGAGCTCCATAGTGAATACATCCAACAATGTTACTATTATGAGGAGACTTCCTTTTTTGGGAAAAAAAAAAAAAATCTACTCAGCACAACATCAGCAGAAGTTCTTTTCCTTCCCAATTCTGTGCGAGAAGAAACTTCACAGTTTACAAGGCTGTGGTCTTTTCAGTAAGCTGATACAAGCAATGCTGACTAGATGCCTTGCCCAGTATGTGGTCAAGTGCGTATTAATAAAGAAGAAAACTCTTAGTGGTTTGGCCCAAATTCTTTTGGCTCTATAGGCACTCCTGTGCTGCATGTGGGAATGGGAATTGAAATACTCTGAAATCCTACTACAGGCTGAGTGCAGTTTTAGGCTACTACAAAAGGAGTGAGAAAGGAAGCTCGCTCTCTGCAGACAGACATCTCTACTTATTTCTCAGAAACTTGGTGTTGCTTGAGATCTCCTGTCAATAGCAGTGTCATTCTCAAGGTAAAATTTGGCAGACTGTTTTGAAAAACGTCCAGCAAATGACAGCAGGAGTGGGAGAATGCCTAAACTCCAGTGCATTTCTCAAGGACAGTCAGGGAGAGTGCCACTGATTTCCCTCTTCTGCGTCTCTGTAAGTTTCTCCCATCTGAGAGCTTTTTGGTGGGATTTTTTATCTTTGCTGAACCTGTTAGGCACAGAGGTCTAAGAAGGGGTTCCTCACACTTCAGTGTCCCTGTTTGTGTAGATGGGATTAACTCATGCTAAGGTGGCAGAATCTGAGTGTAAAATTGTGGTGAGCTTGAGTGGAGTGATTGAAAGATGTGCCCACCAAGGGACACTTCTGAGGAGCTGGGCTTACCTCACTGACCAGGTGTGGGGGTTTCAGTGCCTTATCCCCTATGAAATGAAAATGCTCTCGAGGGTCCTGCCCCGTGGTCTGATTTTCTCAGGGCGCAGACACCTGACAGCTGCTGTTGTGGAGTTGTAAAAATTTGCTTTAAAGTTGAGTCTTCACTGCTCTGGGATGGCAGTTTCCTGCCTTACCTGGAAAAGGATGGTGTCTTCCCTGTTCTAGAGACCATTAGCAGCTTTTTCCTCTATCATCATGTATCTCTAAGTACTGGAATGAATGTGAAACATGGGATGTTAGGAGCAGGAAATCAAAGGACAGACTGAAGTGGTGAATGGGAGTGAAGCACAGGGACAGAAAGCGTCACCGGGAGGATGGTACCCAGGCTGTTAAAGTCACTGTTGTGAACTTAGGCAGGGCTAAGACTTAATTGTGTGTAAGTCACTGGGACAGCTAGCTTATATTTAGTACATTGAGTTGGGTTGTTTAAGTCATTTGTGGAATCCTAGTTACTGCATGGTATTTTCAAAGCCCTTTATAATGTAAAGGGAGAAAAATGAACCTGTGTGTTAAATAAATTTGAGAATATATGCTATGGTACCTGCTACTTTCTTCAGACTCTGCATCTACAGGGGGTGCTTTTCAGTGAGCTCATGCCACCCCCTTGCCAAGTGCCAACTCCTTTAGCAAATTCACTGTATTAAAAAAACAAAGCCAGAAAGCAACAGCCCCCTCTCCCCAAACAGAGAGGTCTTTAAAACATGAAAGCTGTTTTGAAAAAGTGGACTACCGATCAGTTTTCTCAAAAGCTCACTATTTTAAAACAATGTACAAGATTCATCTCAGCTCCACAGATACAGGTCCTGCAAAGCTTGAGCCTAAGAGGAGTTGAAACAAGTCTTCAGGTACTGTGAATCAAAGTGGCTCACCTGACACAAAGGTAGTAGTGCCAACCTGTGCCATCTTAGGATTCGTGTAAAAGCAGGTCCCTTTAATAGAAAGCCAAAATCATGTTCCAGTACAGCAACTGCCTTTTGAACCTCAGCTAATTTTTGTGATTTTTTTCCCTCTTATGCTGTTTTGACCTCTTATGTGAACTTGGGTAATGGTGCTAGGGGAGGGGAAAAAAAAATCTTTGAAAAGAGGCAAGTAAACCAAAATCATCTATTTTGAAATGATATGAAACAGCTGACTTAGTATTGCCAAATGCTTGGTTTAGAGCTGATGAACAATTTGTCTGTCCCCAATTTCATCTTTTTTTTCTCTCTTTCAAAAATGTTCTTTTATTATTGCAGCTTGTGAGATCACGTAAATTCCTATAAGCCTGTCCTTTTCTGAACTGTCACACTATGCTGTTCCTTAAAGAGATGCTGCTTAGACACTGACACAGGAATCCTCTGCATACGTAACCCTCTTCTCTTCTCCTTCAGCCCCCCCAGCAGGTTCTTTTTACTCTCTTCTGACCCTTTTGCTTTCGAGAAGTACCAGAATCGGGTCCCAGTTGGCCAGTTAAGACCTCCTCAGGTGTGAAGTGATGGAATAACTACTACAATGTCTCTCTGTCTTCCCAGCCAAGGAAGCGGAAGGGCCTGGGTTGGAAACGTTTCAGAGCCCACAGCAGTTATATAGTGCTCTGCTGGCTTTCAGCTGATGCACAGTTCTGGAGTGAGTGCAGCTAGATGATATTTGCTAAAATAGCCCCTGCAGCGGAAGATGCACAAGTCCTTTCATGGCAGCAGCTGAAACAGCTGAAGAGATTTAACATCTCTGTACCCTGCACCTATTGCAGTGGCTATCCCCTACTGAAGGCCACAAATTTCTCTGTGCTGCCAGTTGTGCTTCTCTTGATACAATTCCCAGTTACCAATTTAAGTCAAAATGAGCTGGGTTGGCACAGACCAACATTTAAATTGCTCAAATTATCTGGACTTTTGAATGAAACAGGCTAGGGATGACCAACAAAGCAGCTCATCTAGTAGATTTGAGGAGGCAAAAACCCTTGGCAGAAGAGTAGTGATGAGTAACTGGCACTGGGCTAGAGCCTGTAGCCTCCTCAGCTGGCACTGCTGCAACTGGAAGAGGGTGGCTGCGGACAGCCCAGGCGGTCCAGCTTCTGCCAGTGAGCTGGGGGCCTGTGTTCACTGCTGGATCCTTGCCTTTGCACCCTGGGGTAAGTCTAGGAGGGGATGCTGGATAATCATCTCTCTGCTCAGCGTGTTTACCAGGGTACACAAAATACACTGGTCCTTTCTCTCCCGTCAGAATAAACAAATCTTGTGGCACACCCTTAATGTACTGCTGGCAACACCAAAAACAGTGTGTGACAACTTTTGCCACACTGCTATGTGGAGCAAGGTAGAGGTACAGATACCCTGGGCCAAATGTCTTCTTTCATGCTGTTCCTAGGATCTCAGCCCTTTGCACTGCTGCGTGGCTTCCCAGACAGAAGAGAAAAGAATTGTTCCCCTCTTCCTCCTCCTTGCCACCTGTTTTGGGAGGTGCTATAAAAGCCCTCTCCTTCACCTGCCTCCATTCCCTCTCAAGAATGAAGCTGCACTTAAAACTTCCTCTCTTATCTGAAAAATCTTAAAATCTCTTCCTTTCATTTGTCAGCTATTTAGTTAACTCTTCTTCTCACTAGTGAGCAGTTACTTCAGCAGTATCCTCCTAGAATCCTAAGGGACTGTAGATCTGTAACTAACTCTTCTCTGGCTGTACCAAAAGAATTTACAGTTTCAGCCTCTTAAAATGCTTACCTCACTTGTTTTTGTGTTTTGCAGAGAACTACTGAAATGATAAAAATAATCTGGGAGCTCTAATTTGCCATTCACTATTTGACATTTGCATTTCTGTCATAAACCCAGGCCAACCAGGCTTAATCGCATTCATGTTCTATTGCTACATCTCACAGATCCAGTAGCTGTCACACAGATGTTAATAGGAGATTTTCTGCCACAGGTCTTAGCACAGGCAGAGGAAAATATTCAGAATTTGGACTGTTGATTCCTTATGTTTGGTAACAGCTTCCTAGGTTTCTCTTCAAAACTTCCAGCCTCATTTTCCATTTATTTACACAAGGATCGAATCACTAAGCTTTACAAACATTTTGACTAAAGCTGGTTACACTGATAGTTTTTCTGGCATGATTTTTCTACAGACTAATCTGTTCTCACTTGCTTGGGCTAGCATGATCCCTGGGGAGTGTTTTGCAGGTTGGGATCGGTGGATGTGCATTGTACTCGCCCAACTCAACTCCCCTGCCCTGGTATGCCTCATCCCTGCAGCCAGTCTGAACAAGACCCCAGCTCCTGTGGGGAACAGAGATGTGAGCACAGCTACTGGTGTGAGGCCCTCTTGACAGGAAGAGTCCTCTTCACCCATGTTTGGTCCCTCTGCAGTCCGTGGAGAGCACATGGGACTGAGCAAAAGTCTTTGAACTTGCTTGTTTCTTAATCAAAAATAACAACAACCAAACCATGTTTGGACTGTTAGAATTTTAGTTTCAGACTTGTTGCTTGAAACATCAAGTAAGACACCCTCATTTCAAGTGAATTTGTTAAAATGTTATTGCACCCATGACTTTGACATCTTTTGGGTAGCATGGCAGGGCTGGTCTACAAATAAAATTGGAATGGTCTCTCTGCCCCATATATCAAAAGGAATCACAGGATTCTCTTCAGGCCAACCCCACCCTGAACTTCTCCGGATAGCGTGTGAGACACACAATAGCTAGATGTAGCCCCATCCCCCTAATTATGGCACATTGCAGAGTGTGCTTAGAAGTTGATAGCAGTATTTTGAGAGTCTTTCAGGCTTTCTTGGAAAATGTGTCTTGCTAACTAGACATCTTTTAAGTAAGTTTTACTGGTGTCAGTACTCCACATAACTCTGCATTCAGGAATTGGAGTGAAAATCAGGATGCAAAAGGAAGTGAGTGCATTGATGGCGTCCCTTAGCTAAAATAGCAGATGCATTATGCAGATCAGCTCCAAGAAGTGTAAACATGTGTCCAAGGTCACTGCTTCACCCTTGGCTGACTGAGGTCCTTAGGGGAATTTTGGTTTTGCCAGAGTGTATTTAGAGTCTCTGCGAGTTGCGCACCATTTCCCAGGTGCCTCTTGTTTTCTAAAGTCCAGCTTGAGACTCTGTGTTCCAAATTGCCTCTTTCATAGTCAGCTTTGGCACACTGTGCTGCATAAGTATTCTGTGTTTTCGTGGACCCTCCACACAGGAAAAAAACCTCCTTGCATTCCTGAAAAGAGACCATAAATGGGAAGGATACTAGTGCAAGTATGGACGTGCATTATCAAGTATTGCCAAATTTCTACTGATTTTTTTTTAGGTGATAAATACATCTCCAGAAGGTCAATAAAAGGAATAAACATCACATTTTTTAGGAGGGAATCAGCTGTTGCACAATTTCAGCTTGTCTTGATTTTATCGGTGAGAAGAATCTCACTATCATTTCAGAAACTGCCTTGAAGCATTGCAGTATTTTTTTTTTCCTCCACCTCTTCCTATATTTCTGAATAAGCTGCTTCCTGCCACCCCAGAATGGTCAGTGCCACCCCTTAATTTACAGTTAGGAATGCAGACACAAGGGAGGGTGAGGGGATGAAATATGGTGTCAAGTTTGTATCTGCTCACATTTCACACACTAAGGAGACAAGCCCCTTTGGCCAGTTGCCATGGGGAATTTTCTTCCAGAAGTAAATAACTCAGAACAGAAAGAACTCAGATTCATACTACCCCAGCTGCAGAATGTCATTAAGTCTCAAAGGATGCTATGTGCATTGTGTGAAAGGAATTTTGTAATCTGGCTATAACTGCAGTTGCAAAACTATGCTTGAGTTTAAACCTTTATTTTAAACTTTTAATTATTGGCTTGTTTCTTGTGTGCTGATTCTTGTGTGCTGTCTTATAAATAGTTTCTATTTTTAAACCATAAAAAGGTTTACATTAGATGTTTCAATAGTGGATGAGTTGTTGATTTTGTGGTGTTTTCTTTTTTCTTCCTATGCCAACTGCACTCTAATCTGCATTTCCTAGTTCTCTTTTTAAAGATGCTTGAAAAGAGAATTAAATCTACCAAGGCACTCAAAATATCATGTAGATGGCTTTTTATTTTAAAGTGTCATTTATTACATGACTTTCTGACCCCAGTAACCTTCACAAACTTGGGGGGGGAGAGGGGTTGGGGTTTTTCTCTGTTTTCCTTTTTCCTTTCCTTTCTTTTTTCCTTTCTTTTTTCTTTCCTTTTTTCCTTTCCATTTTCCTTTCCTTTTTCCTTTCCTTTCCTTTCCTTTCCGTTCCTTAAAATGTCAGAGAGGAGAAAGCACAGGCACCTCCCTTCCACTAGGAGTTAGCAAATTCTTTTTCAGTCTGAGTCACATGAGTGTGGCATCCATGAATTTGGTCCTGGTGTACATGGGAGGAGACTCACACTGTGGCTTCATAGTACCAGAGGACGAAATAGTGATTCTTTGGTTTCAGTGGTGTTTCTTGTAGTGCTAGTACCTCAGCTCATATTGGTGAAGAAATGGGGCAGATGTCTGCTTTTAGCACTGATTACAAATCAGCATTTGAAATAAAACCTGTTAGCTGGATAAAACAAATACCTGCTAGAAAAAGACATTTTTGAAGTTGCCATTTAGTCAGTTTCTACACCTTTGGAATAGCATACAATGGCACAACTTACATTACAGATTTTCTTTAAGTATTTTGGTTGTTGTCTTTGTGGCAGTAGGTGCCACGAGTTGCTTGGAAGAAGGTTGATGCCTATGTAGCTATGGTCATTAAACCATGGGTTCATACAGTGCTTTGTATAAGTGCATTGAGCAGCCCATGCAAGGACGTTTTAACTGAGGTGGTCTTTGAACCAGATGATCGCTAAGACTGTAGCAACTGCAGGGTGCCTGGATAGCAGCAACGCAGGGGATGTATCGGCTGACCAGAGCCCAGAGACATGCACCCCCATGGCTCCCACAGACCTTCCTCTTGTCTTGCAGAGCGGTAGGGACTTGCTGCCAGGTCTGCCTCAGATGTGTCATGTCAGAGGAACTGAGGTTTGGCTGCATTACACACTCCAAAACTCATGTCCCCCACCTGTAATGACCTCTCATTAACAAAAATTTCAACCAAAGCTTTAAACTGCTTTCTGATCAGAGGGTAAAATTCAGGACAGAGCCTGCCAGCTCCTAAGCATCCCACGTGACGCTCAGTGGCTCTGTCAAACTTCCCTGCAACCCAGAGAAAGAGGGGTTAGAGATAAAAATACCACCTGGGTGGGATGGAGAGCACGCATGTGTGTCTGTGTCATCGTCCATTAGCTCCCAAGCTGCAGTTTGGTGGAACATGTACTGAGCTGTATGCCAGGAGACAGTACATCCTGCTCCCAGCTCTTTCCCCCGACTATTTTTGTGCTCTTCACAACTGTTATTAAGCAAGACCACAGAGTATTTTTACAGCATAAGCAGAAGAGGTCTATCCTACATTTTAGGGCTGTGATGTGTCAATAAACCATCCCGAAATATAGGTATATGTAATGTCTTTATGTAACCTGAAGAATGTGCCCTGGGATAAAAAGGAATTTGGATGCTGTTAATGTTTTGTTCAATGTTTGATCAAACAGATTAGCTGGTCATTGGATTCCATCTCCTCTCCCTATTTCATTTAAAATGCTTCCTATAAAGGCTTTTAAGTGCTGCACTTCTGATAATAGAAGGACTAACTATGTTTTACTTTGGTTCTGGTGTGGCATGGGTTGCATGAGACATCCTAGACTGGGCAGAAAGCAAGGCTACTCCAGGTTGTTCTTTCTAGGCCAATAGAGCTGAGCAAATGCAAACCTCCTGACCTCAGTGTGGTGTGTCTGACCTACGCTCGGATCTCTGCTCTCTTGAGAGTCTCTGCGATGTCATCTTTATTAAAGCTGACATGCCAAAATTTTTCTTCTGGATCTAATTGCTATTACTATAATACTGGACAAAAATACACTTGTAAAAATGACAAATTTCTAAGGACACTCTTGCCCAAAATTTGAACCAATGTTATATTTAAGCCACTATCTGCTTGTTTTGCTTTCTATAGAGCTTTATTCTTTATGCTTAAAATGCATGACTGTATATATCGCTGATTTCAGCAAGATTCATTGAACTTTGAAGTTAGCAGTTTCTATCCTGAGTTATTTCCTATGCACAATTAAATATTATAGCTGTATGAGAAGCCTCATATTCATTTTTGTATTCCAGTTAAGCAATATGTTGTGGGTTTGATGCTCCGTTTAGACCCTCTTGAAAACATTGAGTAACTTCATTTCCTAGACTCAAAATTTTTAAGGATTACATTTCAACAGGGAGATTAGGACCAGATGGTGTAGGTGGGACAGTACAGTTTGTAACTTATGAAGGAGACAGCTGAAAACAAGAGGGACTACACAAAGTGCATGCTCAGAAGTAGCCTGAGGACGGACTTGGGGACTATAACCAGGTCTGCTCTGGAGTATTCCTGTGCCTGCATTTCATGCTGTGGGAATCCCTCTATGGAAATCTCTTCATCCTTTTAGATCTGTGTGGCAGACCTATTGAAGACAGACTGCTGCCTCCTTTTGAGAATGCAAGGGTCCAATTTCTCAAAATTTTTCAGTGTAAATCCCAGGTGATAATCAGAGTAAATGACAGGAAATTTTGGCCTTTATTTTATTCCTCAATTTTCATCTTTATCTCAGGCCTGTTTGAGTTGTACTCTTATTTTGTTCTGGGGATTACTCTCAACTGAGGCCCAAGGTTTTGAGGAAGAAAAACAAGAGGGGGAAAACAAGGAACTAAATCATCTTAGAGTTATTTAAGTATACTTTTAAAACATGGAGTAAGCATTAAGAAAAAGGAAGTTAACGACCTTTTTCTATGAGACAAGCCATACTGTAGATTTTGAGGAGTGGAGCTGAAGTGCCCCATAGCAGACAGAATTGCTATGAACTGAACAGGGTTGCTGAAGAGCCCTGCTTCCCCTTTTGATATTCACTCATTCCCTTTTAAGAGATTTTTCTGGACTCTCAATCTGGCAGCCGGCACATTGTTAACAAAACAGAGCTAAAATTTCCCCCCATGTTTATGTAGGATGAAATTTTAAAATGTCAGGGCTGCAGAGGAAGACAATGCTCAACGAGAGCCCTTGGGATAGTCAGCTGTGGCCAGCGGTGGCAGAGGTGGCCACTGTGCCCGCAGCACTGCTGGCTCCACGGGGCTGGGCTGGGGCGTTTCACTCGTGTCACTCAAAGTGAGTCAGATTGCTGTTGTGGTTAGTTGTCTGATCTGCTTCAGCTGTTGAGTTTGTATGCACAGATGAGTGTGTGTGTGTGTGTGTGTGTGTTTAAGTGGAGCAAGTTAGGGAGCAACTGCAGAGCAGGTCAGCTGGCAGACCATGGATGCAGGTGAGCGGTGGGGCTGGGCTGAGCAGCAGGTAGGGCTGCTAGCAGGGTGAGCTATAGGTCTGGGAGCAGGTTGAGCAGCAGGTAGACCTGGGAGCAGAGTGAGCAACAGGGTGTCTGTTTAGCCCTCCCAAGTTTACGCAAGTGCATGCGGATGGAGAAGTTGTGTGCAACTTTCAGGTTCCCCTCTGACCCTTTCTGTAATACGGGACAAAGCCTGCTTCTTGTCACGCCTTGGTTTTCTTCTCTAAGGGTGAAATACTCTTGGAGATGTATGAGTGAAAAGCTTGATCCGTGCCACACGCCCTCCCCATGCAGCGGCGCAATGGAGGCAAGGACCTCTTCCCTCAGGAAGCAGACAGCTCTGCTTCATGCTCTCTCCACCCTTTACACAGCAGTAGGAACAGTGAACCCCAGTCTCTGCTGCTTTCCTTTCCAGGTCCACTCTTTTCCTTTTCTTGCAGCAGGAGCAAGACAGCCCCTCAGCAGAAACCTGACCTGCAACCTTGCCAGTCTCCCCTCTTCCCTCCATCACCTGCCCCATGCTACTGCCAGGCTCCTGTCATCCTCACAGGGAGAAAAAGTTATTTTGTCTTCCCTGAAGCAGCAGATTTGTATTTTGCCTACGCACCCATAATGGCTGCTCTGGCTTTGCTCCTCTCCTGAGTGTGCTGCAGGATGCCCGCAACAGCCAGGATGAGGCTCCCCGTGCAGTGCCAGCGCCACGGGTGGGCTGGAGGAGACGAGTCAGGGTGGGAATGAGGAGGGCTGCTTGTGCATTCCATGCTAGGAAAGGTCCTGACCATGGCAGGGTACAGTGTCTAAGCAGCCCATGGGGAAAGTGTCATCTGCCAGAAGATCCTCTGTGTGGTCTTGTGCTTATGGCAGTGCAATGCACAGTCCAGAGTGTGGAGATGGGGTTTAACACTGATTTTTGCTGTCTTGGGTGGACTATCTGTCCATCACTCCTTGCAGTCTCCACTGCAAGTTTTGGGTATGATGCCTTGAAATGAGTGTTGTCAATAGAGGGGACATATCTAATACTGTTACTGCACCGCTAGATCCACTGAAAGACAGTAAAGATTCTCCTTCAGTTGAGAAAAGTCAGCACTAATTTAGGTAGTTCTTTTACTTATATGTTAGCATTACTCAGGATATGATTAACTGAATGTCATGACACCGTTTTTTTTCCTCCTCCACCAGGTTTTGTCTTTCACAGATGTGAAACCTTTCGTTGTCCCTTTTGAGAAATGCCACGGGATTATTCAGAGTTGTTAGATTATTGTTGTAAGTAAGGATTTTTGATGTGATGCCTCAACATGGATTTGACAACATCCAAAGACTTTGGATTGTGTGTAACACTTATCACAAGTGGCTCATTATGTTGGTTGGGACAGAAAGTGTGGTGGTGTTGGCTTGCTTTTCCTGCACCTCAGGAATTAAAGGAACTGGAAATGGTCTGTGTGGATTTTGTATAACAAGTTAATGTTTTAAACATTTCTCTGGTTGTCTGGAATATCAGCAACCAGTGCTTTTGTTGTTGTTGCTCTTGTTAAGTTACACACAAGTGTTTCTTTATGCAGTGACACCCTTAAAAAAAAGTCAGCTGGTTTGAAAGATTTTGCTGAATCTTGTTTTCTCCTTTTTTTTTTTTTTAAATTAAAAAAAATCATCTCTTTCCCCTCCCCGCCCCGCCTCCTTACCAGGGCAAAGAGAGATTACAGAAAAATATTCCATGACAATAAGTCTAGAAATGGCAAATTATGATAATGAAATAATCCAAATTGGATCTTTGATTAGGGTTGCTCTGATGGCTTGCAATTATTGTGCGCCCATCTTTACGTAGATGCATTGTCCCGTAGGGTGCATTTTTCATTGTGCATGATGGTCTTTTCAGTGTGTGCCAGGCCTCTGAAAATTACCCTGATTTTCATTCTGTAGCAACACGTGAGTCCTAAGGAGATCAAATTTTAAGGAATGTTTTCATTCCTTTTCATCATGAAGAAGTTAGTGTATTGCATGGGTGCTTTTAACTCTTTGCCCTGGCAGTGTGTCCCACGAGCAGCAGCCCAGGTGGCTCAGCCTTCTGCACAGCCTTACCTCCACGATGGGCAGGCACGGGAAGGACGAAGGAGAGGAAACTGGTCCTGTTCTCAGGATCTTATTACGACTTTCGCTTTTTAAATTTCTGATGGTGCCAGCAGAAGGACTTTAAGTGAGGGTGTTGGCCTTTCTTGAGGCATTTATATAATTTCTTTCTGTAAAATGTAAAAACCTACAAACTAGTCTGTCTTCGTCATTGCTGTCGTAAGGGCTGCCCGTCCAAATACGGGGAGTGTTGGTTAGGGCGGCTAAAAGATCTGGCTTCTGAAAACATTTCTGAAGCTAGGGAGCCAAGTTTTGTCCTGGGCTACACCCACGTAACCTCATTCAACTACAGCATCAGCGCTGCAGGGCTGTGAGAGGGAGCAGGAGGCTGCGAGTGGCAGGTCCACCTCAGCGGGGGATGGCAGAGTGGGGCAGAGGAGACAGGGAGCCCAAGCTTCTTTTCCCCCAGCCACCCACCTTCCCAACAGTGCCGTGAGCTTTTTCCACCTCGTCTTCCAAAAAGTCTGGTGGTAAACGGGGCAATATTCCCGGGTATGCGCGTGCCTGCTAAAAATATTGTGAAACACACAAGAGGTGGCCAGGTGATCTGGGCAGCGTCACCAACACGCTTTGGAGAATGAGCTTGCAGGGAACGAAAGCAGGGTGCTGGCTCTCTTAACAAGACTGAATTTGTTTTTCTGTAGCCCTTTGAAATCCTTCTGGGCAGAGGCTTTTAATTGCGACATGCTTGGGAGGAAATATAAAGCAACTTATGGTTAGGCTATGCTATAGGTTCAAACAGGAGATGTATCAAATACCTGGAAGGAAAGTATGACTATTTTGGTTTGCAGGGCAGCCTAGATTTCACAGGGAAATGTCGTTTCAAAGCTCTAAGGCAGACACAACAGTTTTTCTGAAATAATACCAGCAGTAATCCCTTCAAACATCCCCAAGTGTATTGGCTCATGTATGTTTTAAAATTCTTTCTCCATTTTGTTATAAAAACTTGCATATTTCTCTCCCCTTCACTGTATGAAAATCTTCTAAGAATTTTTTATGAGCTTTTGTAGACTTCAGAATAAGCTCTCCTTCCCCTCCCCTTCCTTACTTTCTAATCCAATTTAGTCAGATAGTTACTTCAAATCCCTTGGAGGCCTGTAGTTTGTTCATTCTCCCACAGTGCTGAGATTTCCCTCCAGCCCAGCTGGCAGGAGTTTTTTGAAATAACAATATCTCAGGGGGAAGGAGCTGAAGATTGAATAGGGTCTTTTGTCCATGTCTCTATGAAGCCAGATTAATTATGCATTGCAGAACACAGTTTAAAGCTCTGAATTAGGTCCTCATTGCAATGAAAGGAGAGCACAGGCTTGAAAACCGAAAGAATTCCCATTTCCATCAGAGGGACAGACATATAATGACTGAAAGCAGGAAGAATTTTTGAAAATTGCAATTAAACAGTATTTTGTATTTACCACTCAGTAGCAGTTGTCTTAAGCATTTACAAAAGTGATTCTTTGACATTTTTTCACATGATCGCTCCATAGGTGGCTGAACTTTGAGGATTTTCAAGTCTTTTCTGTGTTACTAGGCTACTCTTGAAAGTACTTGTACTTTGATGAATGAGAGCGGTTTTTTTTGGCCAGCACTTACCTGAATAGAGGTCTTTTAAACCTCAGCAGTACAATTAGCAGTTGGTCAGATGATACTGATGGTACAGGAAAAAAGCAAAAGGTTTTCTCCTTTAATTCTGGGGATTTTTTAAAGCTGACCCAGTGTGATGTGCAATAACATTTTTCTTGGTTTCCTAATGCAGTTTAATTCCAGTTTGAGGAAAGTAGAACTTTTTCACGGATAATAAATCCATAATGTTATACAGCTGCCAAATAAAAAGTTGTCCACAGGCATTTGTATTCATAAGGGCACTTTCTGTCAGGGTGGGGGGTTGTGTTTTGGGTAGAGAACTGGGGCCAAAAGAGGGGTAAAGATAAGGAAAAGTTTAGCTATGAAACCTCTTACATTAGAAATCCTTAGTACTCTCAGATATGACCAAACTGGGATAGATGGAGTGTGAGCAAAATAAACCAATTATTTTGCTTTTTAATATCTTCTTGAAATCCCATATATAGAATAACACTCTGTAAAATAGTGAGCTTTGCAGTTCAATTACTTTTAATTAAAAATCATACACTGTAAACATCCAAAGAGGTAGCCAAATGCATCCTGAGAAGGATAGCGGTGTTTTGAGGCTGAATAAGTCATTTACTAAATCACGCTAAAAAACCTGCAAGTAGGAATTTAACATAGAGGTCATTTGATATGAATATTATGCAGGAAAAGCATTTTCTACAGAGCAAATCACATATTAAGTCATAGTATTCTTTAATGTTCAGCATTATGTGATGAACATAAGCATTGTCTGTTAGCTGCAGTCTGTCCAGCTGTCTGTTGGTACTGTGAAAAAAAATATCAAGTTCCTTGTTATTAACCTGAGCATGACTGGAATGACTTTGATAACATACATGAGGCTGGCACAGCTCTGTGTGGCAAAAGTCCTTCGGTTGTCCTGCTCCCAAGCATGTAAGTTCTGAGGGTCCTTTGAGCTAACTACGGAAATTAATAATGTGTTTGGTCAACATTTGAAGCACAAGATTCATCCTAGATTGTCTCCACGTTGCTTCTCTGGAAGCACAAAGAATTCACTGAGAGCTCTGTTGCCCAAAAGTAATCACTGCTAGCAGGGAATATAGAAATGGGCACCCTTGGCAATGGTATCCTATAGTTTGCCCTAAAGATGGCACAGCATCAGAGTGAACATTGTTGTGTAACATCAGTTCCCAACTAGTGTGCAGTTATGGAGAAGCTCCATCCAACTGGCCTAATTCAGAGTCACCCCATGTTGCTTTGTTTTATGCTGTCAGGATTGGGATGGTTGAGAGGGAGCGAGAAGTGAGCTGTAACCTCTTGCCTAAGGCACATCCAAGGCTGGTTTACTGTGTACCTCTGCTTCTCTTCATTTCTACTTTGGGTCTACTTTGCTCTTTTGCAAGAGGTGAAGAGCCTTGTTTTTCTTCTCTCTGTGCTTGTCCTGGAATGAACCAGCTGGAGTAATTAGTACTTCCCAAGTCTTTTCCAAAACTCAAATTGAAATAAGGTTTCTGAGATTTGAAAGAAATATGAGTGCTTCCTATCGTCATTCCATTTGCAAGCATCTATGCCAGGGAAGGGTGGAAACAGCTCCCACTGACTTGAAGTGCTTGGTGAATAAAGGCTCCAGAGAAGTTAATGCCAGGGCTGGGAATACCCAGGTTATTGGGTCTGCATCAGTGGTCTAGCTCTTAATATCTGCCATCTGAACCTCCTCATTGGCAAGTTTTGGACCACACACCATCTCTGTCCAGGTAGTCTCTGGGAAATATGAACAAAAGTCAGGTTTCCCTGATAACTTGCAGAGTTACAGTAGAGCTCACCACACTAGTTACAATGCTGTTCACAAGCAATCTTTTCTATGTCATTGATCTTGAAATAAAAACAAAAAGTTGTTTTTAAGGTAAGAATACATGGACAGCTAGAGCTATCCAGAGCCTTTCCCCAGAAAACATCTTCTGTTAGAAGTCTGAACAGGATGAAACAGAGTGTACTGCAGTGTCAGCTTTGATCTGCCAACAGAGGCAAAAAAGGCTTGCTGAGGAAATGTGCCTCTTTTTAGGGAAGCCCTTCTAATTGTCTGCAACATAGCTTGCCTTGCACCAGTCTGCTTGGGAGCTGCCATAGTTAAGGACCTGGGAGCCTTGCTTGGAGTCAAGAGGTCTCTGGGCTTCCAGGTCTGCGTTGGCGAGTCTGCAGGCTTGGGCTCAGCTTTTTGGGGCCCCAGGATAGCTGGGCTCCCAGCCACTGGGCCGAGAGCAAAAGAAAGGATTTCAGAGTCTTCCAGAAGCAGGCACTACTTGGTGAATTTCAGTTTGAAAGCCTGTATACAAGGGAAGCGTTTCCATTAAAATAAAATTAAATTAATTAATCCTCCTGCCTTGAACATATAGTTAATAAAGACTGCAAAGATAATGGAGTTAATGCTGGGGCTGGGAGTATTACATCAGGTTTTTACCTCTGGGTGTCCATTACCTGAATATTTTGGACAATCCTGTGAAAAACATTATAGTAATGATACATATTTAACCCAATTCCTGCTCAAACTTCAGCTCTTCCATTTGGAGAAGTTTTGACTTTCTTCAGCAGAAAATCAGACATTTTTTAGAGTTCCTCAAAGTGTCACTTAAAAAAATTAACTGTTCACTTTTGAAAATCCTATCTAGTTTGAATTCCTGTTGAAACATATTTGTCATTCTTCTCATTGTCCAATTAGAAAGAAAAAAGAAAAACTAAGCAGAAAAACCCCTCTAATGTGTGAAAGTGATCAGTGTAAATACTTAATATCGGTAATGTTAATATAAAGTTGAAGACAAGAATTCTGTATGTTAAAATTACATGAACTTCAAAGCAGCAAACCAGCATTGTCATGGTGACTGATACACGGTTGTCTCTGTTAGTGGGAGATAAGGAAAGTTTTTAATGATTGTTTTTTCTCTTCTTTCTAAGTGGGCCTTGAAGGGTTTTTCATTAGCCCTATAGGGACGGTTTCACGTGATCTAAAAATGCCTAGTTTCGTCTAGATTCACCATAAAATCCTGGACCTTCAACACTTGAAAATCCAATGTGTCCTTATATGTGGACATAGGGGCTCAGCTGCAGCGTTCAGCAGTTTTGGCCCAAATAACCCTTATCTCTTAGCTGGAGTATTTGCTTTCATGTCAAGAACGGTGGTGTTGCTGCTCAAACGTTTTTTTTTTTTTTGTGCTGTGAGACTTTTACGTGTATTGCGCTTACTGAACTAGCTTAGTTTCCGAGTTCTGCATATGTGCAGTTGTGAAGAAATCAAATATTACAGCTGGAAACTGTGAGATCAGCCTTGTCGCTGCCCTGGCCTCCCATTTACCGTGAAAACAAACACAGCTCTCTTCTCATGTCTGCCAGCAGGAAGGGGGTGGGGAGGCAGGCAGAAAGGCAGGGGAAAGTTTTTTCTTCAAAAAGGAAGAAGGTCAACTATTTTGGGAAACTAAAACCACTCAGCAATTAGAAGAATTCTTTTCTTTCTCCTCAGTGATTAGAGAAGTCTGCAGGCAAGCAGTAATTGCTGCAAACAGTCGAGCCGTGCAGATGGACGAGAGGTAAATGCATCTCTTTGCCTTTGCAGAAACATGTCTTTGCAGAAGATGAAGTAGATAACGCAACATATTTTGCTGTACCAACCGTTAAACTATAACACAGAGTGTATAAATCTCTGCACTGGGTAAGTTGGTTCTTCAGGTACAGTTAGTCAGCTGATGTGCTGAAGGCAGGGACTGCATGACTGATTTCCACCCGCTGCTTCTGATGACTCTGTGGGGCTTACTGTGTTTCTAAAGGCTGCATCCACCTAGGACAGGGAAAGAAGTAGATCTTGGAGAAATTCTTACTTGAAAGATGCAAAACATTGAAAATTCTAATTCAGACCATAAAGAAAAAAAAAAAAATCCAAAGCTGGGAAGTTCCTTATTTGCCTGAAGAAGCTGCAGATTATCTGGTTAATGCAGCTTTGTTATGGGGTCCTCAGGCTAGCCCTGCATCTCCTGCCAGGAGTTCAGGTGTCTCTGCACTCTTCCAGCAAGCAGACCCTCAAAGGAGTCCATACAGAAAAATTTAGACGCATTCCTCATGACTCTCCTCATGACTCTCCGACTCAAATACACATGAAGTATTTTTTGAGTGCCCTTAATTTCTTTAGGTTTCACCACATGCCAATCAATACTCAGAAAATTCTAGCACAGCGTAGGATCTGAAAAGTGTATTTTTGAAATGATCTATTAAAGTCATCTGCTCTTCTGTTCTGTTAGTGGATTTTCATGCAGTGAAGATTCCCTCGTATTTCTTATGACATTATTCCAAAGCCTGGTACTTTTTGTTCAAGAGGTTTTTTTCTCAATAGATGCATTACTTTTCTGTCTACGGTTATAATTTGTTCCCTCCATTCTTGGTGTTTATATTGCAAATACTACCAGATTGTTCTTTACAGTCCCTTCTCTGAGAGTTCTTAGATGTCCTCTAAATCTGTTTATACAGAAAATGAAATAATAACCTATTACAAAGCGTTGCTCAGCTCAGAAACTTCCCTGGTTTTCATCATATGGTTCTGGTAATCTGATGCTCAACTGACTGTAGTATTCCATGTAGGATCATATGGGAACTGTATAAAATTGGACCGTTAAAATGTCCATTCTGCATTATCTCAAGATGCATATGTGTGTGCAACACAAAGTTGTATTGATCTTTGCAGCTGTGTTGCAAGCTGCTTTATAATTGGCTGTCTGCAATCACTCCTAGGTGTCCTTTGTTCTTCATTCCTTGAGTTTTTTCATCTGATTGTGGACATACGTGAGGATGTCTTCTTCCAGATGGATTCAACTGTTTGTGTAATTTTTCAGTGGCCATGCCTCTTTTTTTGTTCAGTAGTATCTGTGGAAAGCACAAGTTTCCACTTCTCCCACATCCTTCAGGAAGAACTATTGTACTGTAACACTGGACTAGTTTGGCTCTCTTTCTCTCTGTGCTTTGAGTGAGGGTTTAGCCAAAATACCTAAGAAGGAGATTCAAATCGTGCTGTTTAATGTACCTATCTTGTGGTTGCCAGAAGTGGGTGTCAGCGTAGACACGTCCTGGAAGGCACCGTAAGTCCACCACACCAGTAGGGAGTTCATAGCCTTTTCTTTGTCATAACTGGAGCTCCTCCTGCAGCATTTTCAAATTTCTCAGCCACTGGAGCAACTGGTTCCTCTCTCTGTCTTGAAGATAAAATAATTCCTACTCAGAACATACTCTAATTGAGATTTGTGCTGCCCTTTCCATTTGCTTGCAATACTGTGCCTGTTCACTGTCTTTACAGGCAGTGAACGCTGTATTCAGAGAGGAACGCAGGGAGGAAGAGCCAGCAAGAGTCCTGAAAGTAAGATCCTTCCTTGATGTTGGGTGTTGGGTGTGCACAGCCTTCTTGGGCCATGTCTGCAATAGCCTTCTCTTCCCAAAATTCCCACTGTTGTTATGACTATTTCTGCTTCAGGCGTGATGTTAAGCAAAAAAGTTTTTTGGCTACTGATGATTTTATTACAGCATTTCCAACCTCTTCAGAGCAAGCTGCAACAATATGTGCAGCATCGTTGTGTTAAAAGGTATTTTTGTGTTTTATTATTTTCATTAAGTATTTTAAATATGTACTATACTAGATAATAGAAAATAATACAATTTTTAAACTTTTTTTTTAAATTAAAAAGTTATGTGTCTTCTGCAGCATTTTGCTGCCAATAGTAGCATAGAATGGAGGGGAAGAAAAAATATTTGGGAGATCTGTTATGTCCAGCATCTGAGTGAGCTGTTTCATTTCTCTCAGGTCTTTTTGAGACCACATACTCTCATTACAGAGAGTTAAAATACTTTGAATGTTATGAGAGGGAGGAAGAGGGTGAGATTTTGGCCAACAGTCAGATAGTTGTCTCAAATCTTTCATCTGATAATGCTTGTGCCTCTCCTGCGCTGATCATAAGATCGTTAGATTATCTAGGAAGACAGTGAGGCCAATATTAGCCATAAAATTCTCTGTCATGTGTTGAGATTACTATGTGTTTGTCAGCTCCTACATCATTAGCTTAAAATTCCAGTTCATTAGGATGCATAATTATTCCACTTTGAGTTCATTCTCTTATTTTTCGGATGGCTCTGTGATGGGACTGCCACTAGGCAGGACTACTACTGGAAGGTCTTGGAGCAGATCCAGCCAAAGGTTAAAAAATGGCTGCTACTATAATCCAAAACATTTATTCTTTCATTGCTCATCTTCTCAGCTGTCGTCCTATGAATGCAGTATGACACATCAAAAAACCCCAGTGAACCCCTCCAACAAATATTTGATCAAAGTAGGTGCATGATTCATGAGGCGTTTTTCTGCCAGTGTATGGACATCTTGGTTTTGTCCTGTTTATTATTAACTACGTGGAATCTTATAAACTTCTCTAATATTGCACTTCTTCAGTATTTACTTTGGAGACCTCAGATTTTCCTTTATTTGAGATGCTATAAACAATCTAATTTCATGAATCACTATGCCGTAGGGACTTGGAATAGTTAATGTTTTTAATAGAAGTCACTGACATGCATAAGTTGTTTCTCACTAATAGGTGGAGATTTAGTGTGGGTTTTCTCACCATAGCCTAGGAAAGTCCATGGTGTAAGTCTAAGATAGCCCGATCCAAAAGGATGCCAATCTGTAAAGGTAAAATGCATTTTGCCTACACTTAATGGTCTAAATTTGGCTTTAGAGACACATGAATAGTTTACTTTTTTTTTTTTTTAAACATTAATAGAAAAAGGCCTGTGTCCAGAGGATGATTCGTCTGAACTATGTAAACCGCCTAAAATTAGGATGAGATGGCTGCTCTCTGGTAGTCCCTAATTTTCTCTATTGAATAGTATGCAGGAATCCTACATGAGGTTTAGAGGAGGTACCCGACTTTTACCCAGGTAAAAGCAGATGGGATGAGTCTTGCCAACAAAGCCAGCCATAGCATTCAAACAAATGCAAACTCTACTACTTCAAGTACATTCTCACATTATAAAATGGAGTGAGATTCAAAGAGGAAGGAACTGACATACAGCACTGAAATGCTTTTTGGCACATATTTCTGAGAAATATGGAGGGATTTAATGAAAGTATGGTCCTGAATGAAAAAGGACTCTTCTCTCTTCAATGCAAGTACAAACACAACGGTACATTATAATGCATTGACTAGTTGCACGAAATTAATGTGATTAACTTGGAACGTAAAATGGGTCACAAAACTTGTGATAGTTCTGTGTTGCTACTTTCTGAGTGTGGAGAAGCTTCAGTTTAGAAGACAACACTCTAGTTAAAATCTGTTTCAGAAAGCAGGACTGAGACTTTACCAGGGAATGAGAGTTTGCTGTGCTCTGTTCTGATGAAAATCCTTGTAGTGAGCCTTAACATGATGGTGCTGAGAAACTGAGTGGAGCAACCTGGTGAAAATAGCTATTTTCACTACAGTGCTTTCCAGAAGTCACCCAGCTTTCCTAAATCCATTGTGTATTTTGGCTGTAAAGCAAATAGTCTGCATTTTCTGAAATTGAGGTTGGACCCTATGAATATGTTGTAAGCACATTTTGAAGATTAGATACTAAAATAAATTCTCTTCCTTCAGTAATGATTTTGAAAAGTGTCCAGGTTCTGATACCTTTCTGACTGCTGCTGAAGTCAATGGTACCAGTCAGAAAGTGGTTTATTCAAAGGGTTCATTTCAGGACAGGGTTTTTCACTCTGGTTTATATGGTCATAACTTGCTTTCGTACTCATGTCAGCATCTAAATTGGTTAATTCTGTTTTCCATAGCAATGTATTAAAAGCATGGGTGGTCTCATTCTCTTCTCACTCCAGATCAATACTGAAGTGACTTCTGTTTGGTAGTAGTGTCAGCACCACTAGGCCCAGGTACATTATTATATGCTTTGTTTAAATTCAGGCTAATTCAAGCATACCAGGCAAGTTTTCAAGTATTAGCTAACATTGTATTATAACTCTTGTAGCTAATCAACAATTTATTCAAAATGTATTCCAAAACTGGTATTTAGGACTTGAAGAATTTGTTGATGCTTTCCAGCATATGCATTAACTGTGTTTGTGTGTTTTCTTTTGCCTTGCAAAGCCAACAAAATCTTTAGCAAATTGCTGTTTTGTGTAGATTCATAGGCAATTGGCATTATTTTACAAAGCATGTGCAACATAAATGAGTCATTAAGATTTAGAAGTTTAATATGCTGGAGAGAGAAAAGAAAGCAAATTATATAAACCCTTGTAGCAATAAATGTTTTGTTTTGCTTGTGTTGTGATATTCAATGACTGAAAGCCATACAAATCAGAACTTCTATTCTTTGCTTATGCAGCTGCTGCTTTTACATGTTTCATTCACAATGCACGGAGCAGCAAACTGACACTTGCCATGTTTTTTATCCATTTTTCTCAGAGCTCTAGCATGGGATGACGTAGTCTATGAACCATGTTTGAATCTGTGAACCAGGTTTGATTTCTGTAGGCATAGGTCCAACATCAGTATATCTTCATGCTGTTTTGATCTGAAAAAATTCAAAGAATTTTAAAAAGAGCTGCGTACCATTAGCCCTATTTTATATTTATAAAAACTGAGGCAGGTCTTGTATACCTTGTGTCCTACAGTCAGTTAAACAGTATTGCCTGGATTTCACCAGGAACTCATGGAAAGTAGTACTCACAAGGTTTTGAAATTATTGTAGGATTTGAGGTCTGAGTGACTGTAGGCAGTTCTTGTTGTTTTGTTTTGTTTCATTAAGGTATTTCTTATAACTAGGAACTTGAACCTGCAGCACTTGAGTTCTATTGCTGATTCTCTCATTGACTTGGGAAGATGGTCGACATTTCTATGCCTCGGAGAGGTATACTTAATCTCTGTTAGCTTCACTGCAAGAATTAACTAACTTTGGAGTTGCTAAAATAAAGTGAAAACAATCTTGATTAAGGTTTATCCTTCCATGTTTAATAACAGTAATTTTAAGTGTTCCTTTTATTGAAACAAAGGGTGGTTTTCCTCCATGTATACGTCTTGAGGCTTGTTAGACCACAAGTTAATGGAACAGAAGTCCTTGTGAGATTTGTCTAACTAAGAATTGAAGACCAAATTAAAGAAAAACAGTGCCTGACAACTTTCTGTTCCCTTCTTTCCAGGAATCATAATTTTTAACTCTAAAGGAAACTAGTAGGGACAAATAAACAAAGCAAATCCCTGAAATTTAAGATAAAATAGTTGAAGAAAAAATTCCTCATAAATTTAAGATAATTAAGTTATTTAAAATTTACCTGTGTCTGAAAGAATAATAAAACTTTCTGTTGCTGTTTTAGAAATAACTTTTATATTCTTCATATTTCATCACTTTTATTTCAACACACATGATGAAATACATTGAGATTTACATATGGATATTTTATCTGTCAATCTATCTAATTGTGCTTTGAAGATTTCTATCAGTACACTTTTCCAGTACCTTGTAAATCATTACTTTAACATTAAACACATCTTTCCCAGATATCCTTGCTCCAAGCATCTGTGTTGAAGACTGCTGAAAGAAATGGGAATCCTTTGACAGACTGTCATGGATCAAACTTCCCCAAGATACTTGGGCCTAAATTTCATATTTACTCAGACACAATGATATGAGCCAAATTTAACTCATTAAAGAGTGAGCTGTTTGTTAACTATATTTGCAACTATACTGGAAACAGAATTACAAGGAAGCACAGTTTAATAGTGTTTAGAGTTTAAGCCTGTATTTTGATGAGATATATGATAAGGGCGTTTTATACTATTCTGACCCTTATTGCAATTTTATTTTTTTAAGTTTTATTTCTTCTATTTAAATTTTACCAAGGAAGCAGATTTCTGTTATTTACATGCTGAAATATCTTGACTAATGTTTACACAATCATGTATGGCATAAAAACATTGAATACAGATTGAGAGAGCGAGCTGTCCTGCATGATTTCCTCTTTATGCACTCTAATTTAGATACCTTAAATAATTACATGCTTTTATCTATGTGCCTAATTGATTTTAATGATATCAAAGTGGCGGAGTTCCTCACTCAACAAGTCATCCAATAATTAGTTCTGTGAAAAGTTGTAGAATTTTCCTGAAAAGTGCCTCAAATGATTCCATCAGGAATAAGCACATTGCTGGGAGGCAGAATGCTCTGAAATTTAGGTCTTTACTCTCAAAATTAGGTCAGAAAAGCTATTCTATCAATCCTGCATTGTGATGAATATACTTTTGATTGTACATCCAGTGTTTCTTTTGCACTTACCAAAGAAATGATGATTTTTCAAACTATGAGCAAGGAAAACCAGCCTGTTTCAGGGGCACGGGAGGGGCAAAACTACATGTGTCCTCCTTTATTTTCTTTTCCTCTGGCAAAAACCAGTAAAGAGTTTTAGGGAAGAGAATATTCCCCTTAAGAAATGAGCAGAGATTGTTGTGATGGAGGGAGAGAGGGAGAAGAGATTGAGGGAAAGCACAAAGTGCTGCCATTGGAGAGGGCTGAGACAGCTGAATCAGGGTGATACAGACTTTTCATTATCAGAAACAACTACTCAGGCAAGAACAGCATGGGACTTCATGAAATGTTTTTGAACTCGGATTCCTGATAGGAGTGCATTACATAACTTGTGCTTTGTGAATGCTGGCAACCGTCAACCTACAGAAAGACACAGCCAGAAGCAATGTGCTCAGCTGCTTGCTTTTTTTGTTTTTTCTTAAAAAAAAAATATATCTGGGCCAAGCATTAAACAGACAAGCCTATCTTTACCCTTCCCCCTGCCCCTCCATCAACAGAAGCCTGGTTTTCATCACAGATTAATAAACGAAACCTTCTATCGTTTTACTGTGCTTCCCACAGCCCATTGGTAGGAGTTAACAATGCTCCAAGTCAACATTGCCATGGTGCTTGAAATGTCTTTGCATGTTTGTTCACTTGAAAGAGTCATGGCAATGGGGTCAGAGAGAGGGTTTTAAACTGCCAGTGTGTACAACCTCAGAAACTTTGGGATGGTTTTGATTGCATTTGGTTTGACAAAAGTCTGTTGGGGAGCTGTTGTTGTTGCTTTTGTCTTTCAGTTTTGTAATAATAATTTTTTTTAAAAAAAGAGCCCATATTCTGCTGTCTCCTGAAGTGATTATTTGTATCATTTGCTGTTAAGGAAATATGTCTAAGTGCTGAGGAATTCTAATTAAGCAGGCTCAGCTGGAGCGAATAGCTGTAGTATTTCGCAACACCATTCTGAAATTATCAGCAGGCCCAGAAGCCAGGGAAATTCTTGAATTTTGGGGTTTTACCATGGTGGACATAGCCACTAAATCTTACTTATTTGTTTTCAAATCAGTGGGTTTGTAGACCACATTATTTCATAATCCCTGTTGGTGGTTGTTCCTCTTTTTTACTTTCTCTTCCATCTGCCCTAAAAAAGATGCAATCTTAGCCAAACAAGCAGAACCTCTTCTATGTTTCCAAGAGAAGTCTTCATAGGACTAAACACCATAGAATTTTGTTGGGTTTGAATGGGTTATTTATGAGGAAAAAGTTGGTTCCTTGTCCTTGGAGGTAGAGACAATTGCACTGAGCCCTTGAAGGGAACCACACTGTAGGTAATTACTGAATTCGTGGAAATTTAACAATAAAAGCACATATTAAATTCTGCCGTAATATATCCTTTTCTTTGTGGTGTGCTCATCAAAAACTAAGTTAAAACTTTTTCTGTGTAATGCTCTAACTCTCTGTTTATATGGTAAACACTTCTCTGTTTTGTTTTCCAAGGGTCATCATTCCCTGCCTGCCTAAACTACTGTTGCTAACAAAAATGACAGTAACAAACCAAGGAGAAATAGCCTTCTCTGGCCCTTTGTTTTCACTCCGCATGGTGAACACATGTGTTTTTCCCTTTGCCTTTTCTCTTTTCTCCTTTTCTCTTCAGGGAAAGGAAACCATTCGTACGCTGCACTAAGGAAAAGTGATTGAAAAGTGGAAGCCCATACTTTTCTCTTCAGCAAGCGGAGATCTGTTTTCAGTCTGATGTTTGGTGAAAGGAAGCTTCAGAGCTGTGGGCCAGCTGCCAGGAATGTCTGATTTCCTTTCCACCCACTCCTATGATCCTCCCTTTTGGCAGTGATTACCGATGACCACAGCTGTCATGCTAGGTCATGGTAAGCTGTCAAGCAAGGTAGTACATAAGATGTACAAGGCCCAGTCCTTGATCTGTGCTGAAGAACAGAATCTGGTATCAGGCAGCGTGTGAGCATACTACAGCAAGCAGCGTCGGGCTGATGTCAGCTTGTTGTTCTGGTTTCTTGAGAAGGTGAGCAAGCAGGAGGTGCTTCTCTAGTCAACAGAAAGCTTCTTCACAACTTTTCCATAGCTGGTGTTATCCTGAAGCATGAGGAGGGGGTTGTAATTTAGTCAGAATGGATGGTTGTCTAGAATGGGTAAGTCCTTCCAGCCAGCTGAAACTAGAAATAGCACTTTGGGTTGCTCTCATCCAGTAAATATGTAATAATACAGGAGAACTCCATAATCGATGATCAGAACAATAGTGTTCAGGTGGTTGTGCTGCATGTGGCTCACTGTATGGGTGACGGACTGTCAACATTATGGCTGCGGCTGAAAATCACCACAGAACTGCAGACTTCATTTCAGAAAATGATGGATACTCTTGTCAGGGACATAACTTCTATAAATAGGACTTGCCCTTTACATAAGGTAGTATTTTGTTAAGCTTCACATGTTCAGTGCCAAGTGCATAAATGTCTTCTGAAGAGGTAGTATTTTACTATGGTTTATACTGTTATGCTGGCTTCATAATACACTTTTTGCTGTAGCATCTGTTCCTCTTCTAACAGCGTATTAAATAACGTGACTAAAATCCTTTAGGTGTTTGTTCTGTATGCCTTCCTCCAAAAGGGGAGGCATTTGCAATGGAGTGTTTGTTCTAAAAACATATAAGAACAGGTTGCTTTCTGTTTCCCAGAGAAGAAAAAGGTCAACACTTGAGGGACAGAAGGTCATAAATGCTGCGATTGTCCATTGTTTTTGTGGGAGTTTACTGCAGCTTTAGGCTGGCACAGCCAAGAAACTTGCCTTCAAAATAGCCTCAGGGTATGTGGATGTAGGTGATACTGATTTCCTTCAGTTCTCATTTAAGATGACAGTTTCTGATCCTTGTGGTCTTGCTCTAGTTGGAGGGATGATCACCTTAGCAAGTCCCAACTGAACTTCATTTGGTATGACTTACTTTAGAACAGTAAACATAATTTCAGTTCTTTTGCTCTTTGTTCTCACAAAACACCTACGGCCTTGTAGCAAATCTTACATAAAATTCAATTTGATTTTATTAAGCTCTTACACAAGGTTGGGAGAAAATTCCAGGAACCCTTTGGACAAGAGCCGGTTTCTTTACAGATTTCTCCTGGCCAAACAAGGCAACTAATGACTACTTTCACAAGGCTGGGGAATCCACAGCTACAGCTAAGAGGGGTAAAAAAAATGTAATAAATAAACAAGTTCATCCACAAACCCTTCCTCAGGAAACCAGCATGGGAAGCACAGGCATTTAGGATGACAATCCAGTATGTTCTGCCAAACAGAGACTTTCCAAAACAGCTGTAGAAATGGCTACAGTTTCCTTGAATGTCCATTTTAATAGCATTGTAGCCTCAACTGTTTATATGTTAATCTAATTGTTTTCATGCTGTCAGCTGTATCTATTGCATTTGTATAAAGTTTTAAACCCACGTAAGTAACCCTCAAGAGGGAGTGACAGACTTCAACAAACGCTGCTGTCCATGAGCCCAGCTACCTTCCAGCCTCCATTCATTCAGGTACAGTCGGTTTTGAGGCTGTGACAGAAGCTGTTGTTCAGTCTCCCTGTGGGATACCACATTTGCTTCATTTGTGCAGAAAGCTTTTCATAACTGTCCCATGTCTGGAGCACTCAGGAATGAATATGCTTCCTCTCTTTGAATAATGGCTGAGCTCCCGGTGGAAGAGGAGGTATTTAAATAACCACGTTGCCATGTAGAGCATCTCATGATTTCAATCCTCAGAGTCCCCGAGCTATCTGAGCAGATATTTATAATCAGCCTGGTGAATGCTCTCTCTGGCTATTTATCAGCTGTGAGCCTGCGTTTCCATTGTACAAGTGCAACTCTATAACGTAAGAATATGGTATGTCTTGTTGTTAGCAGAAATAATTTTTGTGTGTGTGTGTGTCTTCAAGAACAGAAAGTTCCCAACAGTGGACAAACCGTCTTTGTGCAATCTTATATACTTTCTTCTCTTTGCTTTGCTGTCTTGGACTGTGGAACATAATTGCTGAGACATGAAAGGATTTCTGTGTCTGACCTTCACTGCCTTGTTCACAAGTTTAGCTCTAACTGTATTTGCAACTGGAAGGACCTGTGTCTGTACTATTGAATTCACCTATGCTAAAAAAAAAACCCCAACAAACTGACTTTTGGAAGCAGTCTCTGGCCAATATTAACTCCTGCACTGCGGCTAGGAATTAGTGGTAACTTGGCACTCTCCCAGATGCTAGCTGACCCAGACTAAAACAGTGTCAGGGCTGCTCCACCGCTTTAACAGGAAAGGCATCTGACGTTGCTTAATCTACCAGTATATGTGCAGCTCTTAGCCATAGACAGACCCATCTGCACGGGTCAAAGGGAGGACTCAGGCCCCTTAAGTGAGACTCAGATGCCTAAATTTCAGTTCAGATTGAGAGTTCGCAAGGCCTTCTGCAATCATCATGGTTTCTGAAAGCCCAGAGACACAATTTTGCTGATAGATTGCTTAAGTAGCACTGCCTTTATTCAGAGGTAATACCATTTTGGCAAGACTCAGTGTCCTGGCATCGTGAAAGCACCATCTTTAGTCACAAAAGAGGCTTCCTTGATTTGACATCTCCTGAAGGGTCAGGTTTGGTAGGTCTGCTCATGGTGACAGTAGTAGTTTGAGCACAAAAGTGAGCAACTGTGGCTGCTTCCGTTCAGGAGCGTGGATAGTGCTGGTGGTGAAACACTGAGCTGTGTGTCAGAGCTCCCACTCAAACGTTTAAAGCTGTATTCTTCACCTCAGATAAGAACAACTAAGGCTTATGCAGAAATGCTCTGGGGTTTTCTGCTGAGCGAAGGATATGTGGATTTAGGATCTTAAGGGTACTGTGGGTATAGGGTCCTGGTTGCCTGTTTCCTGCAGAAGTCTTCTGTCCTCTGTGCTATAGCTTAAGGTGTGATATTAACATCAGCTGCTTAAAGCAAAAGCGTGGTCTTGAGCTAGTCATCCTCACCCAAAGGGATGTGTGAGGCCCCTGAATACAGGAGCAGTTAATGAGCAGTTCCTATGATCAGCAGTGAGTTTAAAGAAGCTCTACAGTGTAGAGAAAAGAGGGATTCCAGACACACTTCTCCATTTAGTGTTTCCTTCACCAACTGGATCAACTGAGGCCTCTGGCTGCTGGGAATCCCATCGTTGTGCATGTAAGTGCTTTGTGATTGCACAGGAGTTGCTGCCTGGGCTGAGACTGCACAGCCTGCTCTGGGAGCTGGGCGCCTGCAGCAGAAGTGAGCATAACACCACCATATGAAAGTCCCACTGAAGATGCAAGCAACAGTGATCCAAGGAAATTGAAGGCAGGTGTCCGGTGTCCTCAGGTAATGCCTTGACCATGTGGCTGGCTGGCTGCTCCAGAGTAGATCATGTTGCTGTTAATAAAAAGTGGTGCTTTGAAGCAAAGATGTTCTTGTCCCTCTCAGCAGCACTTGCGGTAGCAAACAAGTAAATTCCTGGAAAAATGTTGCAGAGGCTTTCACATTCTCCATCTATTGACTCTGCATGAGAATTATCTACCCCTTACAGCACTTCTTTGCATTTTACTTGTCTTGTCAGCCAGTCTTGCCCTTATATTTGAGAAATATTAGCATCTCATATTTTCTACCTGAGTGTCCATCAAGGAACTGCTTCAAGACAGACTTTGGACTAAGAGTGCTCTATGGGCCAAAGCTTATGTACTGTTGATACCAGTAACTCCACAGGATATCAGAGAATATTGAATTCTCACTTTTTGAAGGCTGTGAACTGGCTT